>CAEGAG010004783.1:0-62049 GCA_903067065.1 Brachyrhaphis terrabensis | reverse complement strand
GCTCCACCGCTGTCCCCTTGATGTGGATGGGTGGGTGTAGGTCAGCGTTCCTCCTGAAGTCCACTATGAGCTCCTTCGTCTTCTCTGTGTTCAGCTGCAGGTTGTTTTTGTCGCACCACTCAGCCAGACGGTCCACCTCCTCCCTGTAGGCGGCCTCATCGTTGTCTCTGATGAGGCCGATCACCGTGGTGTCATCTGCGAACTTGACGATGGTGTTCGAGCCATGGACAGGTCTGCAGTCGTAGGTGAGCAGGGAGTAGAGGAATGGACTCATCACACAACCTTGTGGCACTCCGGTGTTTACGATGATGGTGGAAGAGAAGTGGTTGTCCAGCCGGACATGTTGGGGTCGACCGGTCAGGAAGTCGAGCAACCAGTTGCACATGAGTGAATTAATGCCGAGGTCAGTGAGTTTGGTAATGAGTTGTGATGGGATGACCGTGTTAAATGCTGAACTAAAGTCTAAGAACAGCAGTCTAGCGTAAGTGTTTTTGTTGTCTAGGTGAGAGAGGACAGAGTGCAGCGCTATGGAGACTGCATTCTCTGTGCTCCTGTTCTGCTTGTATGCAAATTGATTAGAAGGGTTCTCTTGCTTTGATGGAAAAAGCAATAATTAAGACTCTTCTAAGGAGAAGTGCTGATCTCCACATGTGGTGATAAAATGTCAACTATTAAGTCAGAAATTACTGCATAAATTATGATGGTAGTTTTAAAGTGTATAGTAGAAACCAAAAAGTAAAAATTCTACCACTTTCACAACAAAACAGAACCTCTTGATTAAAAGAACTGCACCCTATTCATGCCTCGCACACCAACACAATCATCAGTGGAAGATGATATCTCAGCAGCTACAAACCACATAGTAATTGTTTTTGAGGATGTATTTTCCCGCAGTATTTGGCTGGCTCAGCAGTAAAGCTTAGAGTAAGAGGCCTGGCTTCCACACAGAGAGGATGTGAACATCCTGAAAGAAGAACAGGCCTGCACACAGCGTAAACACACCAGATTCGGTTGCACGAGCTTGACGTCTAAACGTATCATCTGATGACTCGTAGGCTGGTGCAGGTCTGAGAAATATTACCAGTATCTTTATTCATTTGAAAAGAAAGCAATTTCTACCAAACTGGTGTCGCAAACATACAGATAGATTAAAAAAAACCTGTGTCCTGATTCAGGACAATTCACCAAGAAAGATTTTTTAATGCTGCATTTCAGGAATTTTGAATCTGGGAATGTCTGGGAACTAGATGCATGTTATTATGTTTGTGTGAAATTGTGCTTACTGCAGGTGGAGCACCTAAGTGCTCCCATGAGGGCGTGAACAGCAGCCATCAGCAGCCAGTATATTGACTTGTATCGATTCAAAAATGAGGTCAGGATCCCATTAAGGCTTTCCCCAAACAATAATGCATTGCTTTTGTTTTTTCCACAAAAATCATTGAAGCCCAACAAAACAAAGGTCATTGGTGGAGCATCTAAAGTCATAATAAAGGCCAACATAAAATTAAAAAGCAGATAACATTTTGAATAGAATACATAAAGTCAGAAAAAGTTTATCCGTAGCTTTACACATAATGGATACATAACATTCGCTGTCAAAGCTCAAATGAAGCATTATTTTCCAGAAAACTGATGCTGAAGCTAATTTGACCAGAACTTTCAGAATGTGCTTGGAAAAAAGTGAAAACTGAATGAGCTCATCGTGAAGAAGCTTTTTCCAATTTCAGTTCTGTACAGACACCTCAATTAATCTCACCACTTCAAATGTAATAAGGGTAGTCTCACTTATGCTGCCAATGTTTTAAATGTGAGGTACGACTATGTGTGGGTTTCTAGCAGATCAAACTCTTGCTTCAGATGAGTATTTAACATCTCATTCAATTATTTCTCTCTTGCTCCTTTTCTCTGATTTATCAAGGTGAGAGAGCAGTCTGTGAAGCCCATAGTCCCCTCACACACCCACCCAGGGAAATGCGTGATGACCCAGCACAAGAAACTAACATTTACGTTGGTTTCAAACATAATGGCCTTCAAGCTCTACTTCTCTGATTACTCATACAGTAGGAAGTAATGTGTGGTAGACCACAGACAACAGCATACATGCAACAACCAATCACAGCCCAGCATCCCAGCTGTAAAACATTCCCAATCCTCCCTATAATAGATTTTATGATGACACAAATAATCTAGACCTACTGACTTAAATTATTTATATTTTATCTATTCCTTTTATGACATTTGATTGTTGTTTTATAAAGTATTTCCCTAAAACTAATTTACCTACTGTATGTTAAGGTATGTTTAGAAGGTATATTTTTCCATTCTTTGGTTCTTCCTTTTTTTCATACATTACATGTCACTGATTCTCAACATCACAGCTTTAGTGATACATGCATATTCTTCTGATTGACACCTTAGATTTAAACTTGCAGAATACAAATATGGATCGGAGAACTGGACTACATAATGAATGTGACACATTAAAGTTAGAAAACGTCCACAAATAAGAGCAAAAACTGTGAAGTATAAGCTTACAAAGCAGTGCAAAATGCTCCTTTTTTGTATATGCACTGCACATGCCATTTGCTTTTTTTGCACTGGATTTACAACGCAGAAAGCTCTAAATACTTGCAGAGGCAGAAATGCCAATCAGGTCCAACAGATGCAAACAATTCCCACGTATTTCTCCATCAGGTCACATTTGTCCTCCTTGATGGCACAACACAGCAGAAGTATTCAATGTCTTACTTCCCTGAATTTATTTTAATCACAACAGAGTCGCCCGACCTAAACAAATGAGGCATTCCTTAAGTCTTTGATATTGTAAACCTTAGGTATTGCTTTGGTGGAATGATAATTTCCTCTCACTGATTAACTCAATAATTAAAAAGCCCAAATAAAAAATATGTATGAATATGTATCAAATTGTAAAATCATTACATACAATCTATATAAATACACAGTACTAACGTGTCACAATAAGTCACAATGAAAATAAAATTCTGGTGACTTTATTTTTACTAAATTAATTAAGGGGCCTTCATTTCTATTGTGGAATGTTAATGTTTATTGCGACAAAGGCCAGCAGTACAGCAGGTCAGTTGTGTAATTGTGTAATTCATTGCCAAGTCTGATCATTTGTCTCTTTAATTTGTTGTGTTTGGGACATCCAGTCATTGCAGTCCCTAAATAAACAAATGTTAAACTAATTATATCCTCATATCAAGAGTTTAGTCTGTATTATGAACCTCTGCTCTTCATCTCCTCCTAATTTTATCTGCAACTGATTTGGCAGCTTCACATAAGTCAGATGTTGAACTCTTTCCAAGATTTGGGATTTTTGGACCTTAAATAATATATAAATAGGTCTAAGAGATAAAAAAAAAAAAATAACTGTGTTTTCATTTTAAAATAACTATTTCACAGAGGATAAGTTCTGCAGAGCAGCAAATCCTTTTTCTTTCTTTGGTAAGATTTGTCAAGCAAAACCCAATCACACAGAATTCAGAAAGAGAATGTAACTTTATAGATGCTCTGCAAACCATCAAATTTCATTCAAGATTCTGATCCATCGGCTACAAAAGCATTACAATAGTTCAACAGAAGAGAATTTTATTTTATTTTTTTTTTTATTAAATTCTGTTTCAGCTTCCAGCTTGTCTACCGTCTGACTTTATCAGTTAGGCTACTTTGGACAGACTCTATGTAAAACTGGAAATGCGGAGAACCTTTTCATCACAAGGTTGCAGCCAAGAAAGGAATAATGAGCTGGGGCATCTGAATGGGTAACTGTCTCCTTCATCAAGCCGCAGGCTTTCAGCTAACTGTCCCAATTCCTCAGATCGGCTTTCTTTCTTCTTCTCTTGCACAGACAAAACTGGCCATCCACACCGGGCTTTGCAGAATGTGCCACATGTTCACTGGGGCACCAAGCCTTCGACTATCTCTCATGAAATATTCACCAGCCAGTGCCGACGGAAAAGCAGTGATGTCAGAGATTCCAGTGTGGGTGTCTTGTTTCTGTGTGGCCACAGTGACACAGCAGCTCCGAGAGGAGAGGAAGGACGACCGGGAACTTCGGATGACTTAATGCAGTTAAGTTTGTTAAGTTTGACCCACTGCTCTGTGAACTGTGACATAAGAGCGCAGCTCATTTGGTAGCGACTGCTCTTTCTCTGCTGATTAGTCTGCTAATTAGCAGATATCTTGCAAAGGTTGGCAGCAGGTTTATCTAATTGTACTTAACCTTTCATAAGGAATGAATGCATAATGCTTAGCTGTTATGATAACATTTATCTGTGTTTGTCGCATCTTGCTATTTCAGCATATGGCTGACTAATGATTAAAGGGAATTCTGGCACATCTGAATATGCCTGCAGAAATGTCTGCATAGCTGCTTCTTTTACGTATGTATTTATTTATCTTGGCTATGTTTCCGTCACTACTTTAAGACTACAAATTCCTCCTGACCAACGGACATGTTTCATGACAACGAACAGTCTTGTAAAAGCATTCATACCTCATGAACCTTTTCAAAGTAGTTTTAAGTTGCTACAACAGATTTCAATGTTTCAAAGCATTTTACTGGGAAGGATAGCTACCTTCTTCTTCTGGAAGTACTCATGTAGAAACTGAAATTTAGTTTAAATTGAATTTCGCTCTTAAATTTGGGTGGGGGATTCAAACAAATTTATTTTGATATAAACCCTTCTACTATAGCAACAGTTTCTATAGCTTTTCTTACAGGACTTCCCTTTAATTAATTCCATCCATCTTTCTATCAACTTGTCTTTTTCTGATAAAAACAAAAAAAACTTAAATCCCAACTGCATGATGCTCCAATCACCATTTCTAGGTGGGCAGGTCTCGAGTTCAGCCTTGGTCTCATCTGTCGGCCAAACCTTCTTCCACTTCTGAAGGCTATTCGGTTGCACTGAATTTTCTTCATGGGTATCAGAATAAAGGGGGGTGAATAATAATGAACTCTGCACTTTTTAGATTTACAAATAGAATATGTAAAAAATGAAATTGAAAAAAGTTTGTTTTAATGTGGCAAAATGTGAAATAGATAATTGATGTGAATACTTTTGCATAGCAACATGTTTTGTTCATAATTTACTATTTCCTTGATCCTTACTGACAGAGTCCCCCCAGTATAAAAAGTACTGTAACATTCACTCCTGATAATTTAATCTCTGCTCCAGCTTCACTCTCAGGAATCTGCTGCTCGATGGATTGCCTCTGAAGTTAGAAGATCGTTACCTGCCGGCTGTCTCGCTGGGACGAGGAAGAGGAGGAGGCGCTCTTTTGAACCGGCACTGAGGTCTTGTTCACTGGCGTGGAGCTCCTCTCCTCGGTGCTCATGGTGCGGCCGTGGGGGCCTCGCTGGTATTGATGGTGCTGAGACATGCTGGCCACCAGTCCACCCTGTGGAGCTTCCTCAGCACTGGGGCCCACAGGTCGGGGACATCCTCTGAGACTTCCTCACGCTCACAGCCTGCTGCTCATCTGAAACACAAGGATCAGGAAATCATATTCCACTTGCTCAAACCACGCTGCAATGCAGAAGTGTTTTTATAAAAAGAGTTTTAGAATTACCACAACTGAGCCGCACCAAGCCTCCTTTAATTCAGCATGTTAATCTGAGAAACTGACTGACCCTCAGCATTTCTTTGAAGCCTGGCTTCTTCTTCTTAACACTTGTATTGAGTAACTGGGTAAAGCTTATCCACTATGCTGTGAAATTACTGCCACTAAGGATTACTCAGCATGCGTTAAGCTGAGATATGAACATCAAAAAGCTTAACTGATCATTCACTTTTATTATCAGTCAGTATTACTAATTGTTGTGCTAATTAACAATTTGGACAGTCAAGCGTAAAATATAATCTCTTTCATTTCATCAAGACAGGTTTTTCATTTCAAAAGTATCCCAAAGAAATATTTTTGCAACTTTTTCATATATAAACATTTATTCTGTTTGGCCTGCATTGTAAGCCTTATTTCAAGTCAAATAGTTGCTCCTACTGTCGATGTGAAAAGGCAAAGTATTTATATTAACTGTTTTTTACACCTTTACTTTTTTTGCCATTGTTTTCAACATTATGACCAAAGAGGTAGTGAGAAAAATTATTATTTTATACAGTGTTGTACATAAAAGAAAAAGATAAAAACTTAATTGTCCATAAAAATGGAAATTTGCATTACATAATCTGTAAGATGCCTCCCATAAAAATAACACGAATCAAGCAACATCATAAATATTCATGGCAGTTTAAAAATAAAGTGTTCATTTATTCTTCCTCTGGTTCAGTAGTTTGATGGAATTTGATGGAGTTTGACATCGTATTGAAATTTTGCTATCCAAGCTGAACCGCTCATCAGTTAGTCTTATTTAGACCTGAGTCACTTTAACCCATTTTCTGAGTCAGGAATCTAACCATGTATCGTGTTCATCAATCAACCCAGGACTGAATCATTACATTTGACCCAGGACCAGGTGATCAAAATGACCTGCATTGTTATTTTTAGCAGGTTTTAGTTCAGTGGTGTTCAAGGTGTGGCCTGGCGGCCATGTGTAGCACTCAGCCCTGAGTGATTTTGTACGGCTCCTAATTGCAATTCAAGAATAGGACAAATTCAACAGACTATTTCAGGCAGTTCATAAGTTGTCTTTTTGAAGAAACTGTGATTCAGATCCTTTACTTGTTGATGATGTACAATGTACAATGGACTCAAAACTTTCAGAAATTATATACCTTTCAAATAAGTCCAGTAATTTATGCTGGACTTATTTGAAGTTCAGCATAAATTACCATACAGATCCATTTTCTACAAAATGAGATCAATTTGTTTCATTCATTAAGAAAGACAAAAAATTAAAATCAAGTTTTTTCCAAAGTTAAAATATTTAACACCAGTAAATGTTAGTTTTAATTTTTTTATTTTGATAAATTACATTTCTGCACAGTGTGGAGGGTTTTCTTATACAAAACTGACAGCTCTTTGGATTTTGCAATAAAATGTGAACTGAACTCTATTAGACAGCTCACATTATTCACAACCTTACTAAGAGCCGTAAGTGCTAAAAAAACTCATTAATGAACACAAAAACGCCACAATTATCTATTAATCGCAATTGATTGTGTGATAATTAGTCGTGAACTAAAATGTAATGATTGTAAAAGCTGTAGTTACATTGAGGACATAATTACCACTTCAGCGTGTTATTGACGTGATTATTAGGACCATTTAAGTTAATGATAAACCCTTTAAGCATTTAATTAGATTGGAATATTTAAGAGAAGATACCAAACAAATAAGGACGTTAAACAATGTGCTGTAAGGCAGAAGCCTACCCAGAGCTCACAGGCAACCGACATCGATAACCTTTCACACCTAAATGTGCTAAATGTGAGGTAATCTCCTGAAATAATTGTATCAGTTAACTTCAAAACATCTGGTTAAACACCAGCTCGGTTAGCAGCAGGGAGTGCCCGTTTTCATCATTAGTCATGGCACATGCTGACATCCATAACACTGCCTGCAGGGCTGCTGTGTAATTGCCTGAACTCTTGGTAGCTCCACATTTATCTATTGAAAAACAAAAAACACATATTTAACCCACCCTTTCTTTTCCTATAGAAAAGATTAAATATAATCACATTTGGTCTTTAATTTTGCTAAATATTACGCCTTTCTGTCACTGAATGATTATAAGGGTGCAGCACAGACATGATGACATCTTCAGAAATAATATTGATTATTAGACTGGCTTTATCCACTGTACATTATAGTTATTGCTCATATATATATATATATATATATATATATATATATATAGCTGCAACATGAAACTAAAGACGTATTCCACTGTATTTCCATCAATAGCTGTATGTCAAACTAATAGGCAGTGATGAGTATTGTCATCAGCAGCCTGTGTTCATCTAGTGGACAGATACTGGTGTACAGCGCTTCAGAGCACCCTGTGGTTTTAACTGCAGGATGTTTTGATTAGGCTCTCCCGTGTGTGAGAACCTTCCCTGAGTTCACTCAGTAGCACTGAGCATGCTCAAATGCAACTGTGCAGCTTTCTCATGCACTATAATCTATAATTCAGCTCCTGCGAAAGCGTCATCATCCCCACTCTGCCCTGTCTTAAGCCAGCCAGGGTGTAAGCTAATGTAAGACAAGGCGCTAAGTCGGTTCACACAATGTGTTGCACTCAGCCTATTTAACACATCCGCTCTCCTTGACCTAGTAAGAAGCAGAAGTGGCATGTGCTTTCAATGTAAATTTCACTCTTCTGATGCTTTATTAATCACAGTAAGTACAACCTATGGATTGCAAGCAAAAATCAGTGTGTAGTGTCTGTAAAATTTATTGACATTTAAGTTACAGCCACAGGTCTTTCAGGATATGAAAAACAAAACTGGATGTGAAGCGACCGCAGCAACAGCGAAGTGAAAATACAATCAGACTCTTTGTTTTCACTTCGGTTTTTCACTTTTAATGAACATTTCTAGGCTGAAGATTAACGTATGCAAACCCTCTTTGTGACAATAACTTAAAACAGCCACTAATAATAAAAAAATGTAAACTGGAAAATGAAAGCCCGGTAAAAGTGTTATTTTATTGCCACTTTATGAGACAAACTACAACAAACTAGTGCATAACTGAGCACTGGAAAGAAGAGGTGCCTTGTGTTCACAGCTTTTCCACACGTTGAGACGACCCCTGCTGAACTGATTACTGTTATATGGACTTCCTCGGTTAATTAAAACGTGACGACCAACTAACCTCCCTCTGCTCTGCTTCGTAGGTTTGCACCACACATACAATCTCCTCTCATGCAACACTTACAACACTGATCTGACTGATCTTCCCGGCACCGCACAACTTTGGTTTTTACTGTCCTTTGTGTTGAATAAATCTATATTTAAGACCTGTTATATATGATGTGTCTCCCTATTTAACAATATGAAAAACAGAAAAAGGTGACGTGCATTTCCATCAGCCCCCTTACCCTTTTACCCATAATTAAACACAGTAATAATGGTTCCAACAGTGCTTTTTTAATGCACATTTGGAAGTATTGTATAAGATACTAATACAACACCATATTCCAGTACCGTTTACTGGAAATTCAAAATCACATCCTCAATTTTGCAAACAAAGCAAAAAACATTTTTAAGCTTGCATGAGGTGCTTTTTGGATTTAAAAAGGGGAGATGGACATACATCTGATGAATAATATGTTAGCAAACACTCCAATCCACTTATAGGTCTTTGCCTTACCAGAGGCATAAAAGTCCAAACTTCCAGGACAGAGGGTAGGATTGTGTCCAGTTTTCTGTTATTTATTACAGCCATGCATAGCATTGACATCTGACAAAATTACACTTTGTGTGGCTTGATTGATTTGCTCCAAACCAGTAGATAGAAACACATAATTCGCATTTTCTTTTTGCGTCATTTTAAAAGTTTGCTGAAAATTGGATGGAAACTGTTATGTGCACTAGCTACACTTTTTTAGTTTGGTTAGTAACACACTAAACAGGTTTTGCCAACATGGAAGGGATTCCTGAAGAAAGCAGTTGATTAAAGCGGTCCCACTTTGGTCATTTTGGTCTACATGAATGTGCATCGAAAAACTAACACTGTACATGCCCCTGAACATAGCAAGTCTACAGAAAACGTGTTTGTGGGGATACTTTTTGTCAGGGAAGTTGCTCAGAGGTGTTGGGACAGTAGATGGAGCTAAACTCGTTAAACTCATTGTCATCCTGAAAGAATACCTGGTAGAGGCTGCAAAAGGCTTGAGGACATATGGAAGTTGTCCATCTCTCATTACAGTTTTCTAGACAGAGTCCAGACCTAAATCCAATTGAAAATCTTTACTAAGACAGAAAAATTGATGCACTCCATCTAGAGCTGTTTTGTGTTCTTCTATTGCAAAAATTATAAACTGAAGTTTCTGGCTATAACATGATAAAATGTGAAAACGTGAAAGGGACTTGACTACCTTTGCAAAGCACTGTACTTCAAGCCAATTTCTGATTTAGCCTCAAATAAATATTCTATATTTTGTTTACTGTAAACAGCAATATCACATGCTGAAGCCAATAAAATAAAACCTTCGTCATAAATTTGACAAGACGCCAAAGCTGCTCCATCCTCTGAAAGTTATGGGGGTGCCGGGAAGAGTCCGATCAGGACAGAATGAGTCATAAGCTTATTGTTCTAAATCCAGTTCTCATGAGTATTGTCCACTCAGAATGAAGACAAGGCAGGTTGAATGAGTCAGCTATAAAAGCACCGCTAAACCACTTAGCTGAAACCTGGACATCTCTAAGCCAACTGATTTTTGCAAGTTCATTTGGATGTCTCTGATTTTCAATACACCCAACTTTTGTACATTGTCCTGAAAAGGAAGAAAAAGCTTTCAAACTAGAAGTACATTGGCTTGCTTTTTATTGATTTTTGACGTTTTCAAGAGCTTTGTGTGAAGGTGTCGTTTTCTGCGTTTACGGCCATTGTTACTTCTCCAATCAATAGTACTTATTCTGGATGAAGATGAATGAGCATCTGCTTGCTTGCAAGATATGTCTTCCATGTGTGAAGATAATGACTGAACAGAAGTAAACAGTGTGCAAATCTCAATAGAACAATTGCACACTCTTTTAGGTAGGTATACCAAAAAAATGACTGCATCCATAAAGCCTTTCACCCAACAACATATCAGTTTACTGCTTAAACTCATTTAAGCCGAATTTGGGTTAACAATGAAATTAGGGTCATGTTACACCAAGAGGATACTTCACTTGTTTAAGGCACCAAGCAATAGCATGCAACAGTATGAGGAAGTGATCCTTTGTGTTTGCATTTTCCAAACACCTAAAGGTTGCAATGAGATTTTATAGACAAAAATATTCTCAGCAACCAAAGAAATGGTTCTTCTTCTACCAGATATGAACATCTGTGTAAGTTTCAGTCGTCTAGAGGTTTACTTGGGCTTCAATTCAATCTAATAACTTAATGTGATAAAGCTGCTCCTTTCTAAGGAAACAAGATGCATATAATAAGTTAACTGTTGTTAACAGTGTTTATCTGTGCGTTCACCCTCATGTTAGTGGAGCAAGACTTCCTGAGAGAAAGTGAGGAAGTGAAGTATTTTAAAACGAATGAGTCTTCTTGCAAAAGTGGGTGTGTATTACATCACACATGAAGGCAGGCAATACAGTAAAGGAAAAAGTAGAAGTGGGTCTGGCAGTCTGATGTGATAGATTTGTGGGTTACTGGTACTAAAAACCTGGTTAAAATTTTTACAGCTATGAAACATTTTCTTTATTTCTGATCTTAGTAATATGTCAGTCATTTAGTCTCCAAAGGTAGGTAAAAACAATTAGAGATCGCGGATACGAGCGGCCGAAATGGGTTTTCTCCGTAGGGTGTCTGGGCTCTCCCTTAGAGATAGGATGAGAAGCTCGGTCATCCGGGACGGACTCAGAGTAGAGCCGCTGCTCCTCCACATCGAGAGGAGCCAGTTGAGGTGGCTCGGGCATCTGATCAAGATGCCTCCTGGATGCCCCGGGGAAGACCCAGGATACGCTGGAGGGACTGTGTTTCTCGGCTGGCCTGGGAACGCTTTGGGATACCTCCGGAAGAGCTGGAACAAGTGGCTGGGGAGAGGGAACACTGGGCCTCACTTCTGAAGCTGCTACCCCCGCAACCTGACCCCGGATAAAGCGGAAGATATGGATGGATAGAGATGTATGATTTGGCATATCAGAGCGTAATATTTAACCAAGCTAGAAACAGATTAGTTATTCCAATAATTTATAATCCACCCCCATCAGAACAACACAAGATTTATAGTCAAGGCCAAGCTGCAGAGAAGAGGAGAAAAACCCCTTTGAGATTGTTTTCAACATGTCTCTTTGCTACATATTTAGGTAATGTGCAAAAAGCACCAGATTAGTTTAATTCAAATTATTTGACCTAACCTACAATGGAAACTCAGTTGTTTTGACTGTTACTTAAAATGTCTGAATTGGTCATCCAAACAATTCTACAGTATGAATTGTGCCTAATAAAGTGGCCAGTGAGTGGATTTGGGTGTGCAAAATCTATACTCTTCAGTTTATGCATCTAACAGCAAAGAAATATTTACGTAAATAAAGAAGTATGAAATATGAAGTCCTGTCTTGACAGTGAAGAACAGCTGAAGCCAAATATTTGGATACACTGTAAAAACGAAAAAACTGGGATTGCACCGATATGACAATTTGGGCCGGTATCAATATCCGATATTAATATTGCTGGTATTAAGTACATACTATCTAAACATTTCCCTACTCTTTCGACATTGTAAAAAAGACCACACTGCTCACCTTCCTTCTCTGCTTTAGTCAAACACCCCACAATCCTGCATTACTTATAAATGATAGTCATGTGACTATCACTGTCACATGACCAAAAACATACCACATATCCAACCCCTTATAACAGTGCTTCAACTATGCATGGTCTGCAGTACAACATTTCCCATTTCCCATTTGCTAATGGGAAATTAGCTACATCCAAATCCTGGGATTTGGATGTATCCCTGGATGCCCAGCCATCAGTTGTTATGGCGATAGTTTCTGCCTCCTTTAGGGTCTGAAAAACTTGCAATTCTCCACATCATACCTCTGTTGCTTGTTAAATGCAACATGAACACTGATGGCATTACTCATTACAAACATGTAACATGATGAAGCTCAGTGGTAACTCTGCTGTGATGGGAGTAGAATGACAGTCGTCCCTGTGTTTTCACCACATACAAGAAACACAACCTCACAGTATTGACCAGAGCTCCAAAGTGAAACAAGTTTGATGATCCCACACTTTGTTGCATAATTAAAGTGGGCCAACAAAAGCAGCCTCGTGTCCTTATATTATATTACAGGGTATTAAAGGACAAGCCTTGGCTGAATTTACAACTGGCTAATAATGCAAATCAACTGATTCTGACCTTTTACCTAAGTGTAGGATTTTAGACTAAATAGATGTAAATCTTGTGTGACATTTGCTAGCAGTCATCAGTGCATCTCTTTAAACTAGGGTTCCTTTTTTTTCTTTAAAACAGCACCAGCTGGACAGGGTTGGACATATTACATCATCGATGTAGAGTAAGGCATAACACATCGAAAGGCTTTTAAGGTACTACCTTATTTGTTCCCAACATAATAACAAAAAATGAAAAACAAAAAAGAGTTTGGACCTTATTTAAGGAATGATGTTAACAATTTTAGGTTTCACACTTTATAGCAGGACATGAAAAACCTTTCATACTTTACAATTTTCAATTATAGGGTAAATATTAAAAAAACCTATGTAGGATAGTTTGTACTATCCTACATAGATGTTAATGAACCCTAACCACAAATGCATCTTAGCAGTCCTGAGCAACCGCAAAAACATTGATATTGTGATTTGATATATAATGCAGGTCTGCACTGGGCCACAGCAGACTGACCCAAAATGGGTATAAGAACCAAAACTATACAAACTGGGTGTAACATAGGGATGGTGATGTGGAATTAAAGTTGGATCACAATCATTTTATTCATTTATTTTGATACTGATAAAAGTGATAAAAGTTTTAAACATTATTTAACATAAATATTATCTTTTGGCAATCATCTGCCATGGCATACACCTGTCATACTTTCAAGTGCTGACATTTGCCAATTCTCTAATGTAACAAACAGCAGAAAAAAATGTTTTTGGGAAGGGGGGCTTCCACCCCTCATGAATTTGAGTTTATTGGAAACACCACAGGAGTATCTAGTTTATTTACTTTGGATCAGCATTATTAGCTTTTTCTTCTTTTTGTTAGGATCTGTGTTTTTCTGTGTTTATTTTCGAGTTTTTTGTGTATTTATTTCAAGTTCTGTGTCTCTGTGCTCTCCGTGTTGTCCTGTCCTCCCCTTGATTGTGCCCAGGTGTGTCTCGTTCCTTGATTGCCTCCCTCTGTATTTAATCCCACCTGTGTCCTTTGTTCTTCGTCGGGTCCTCGTCTGAGTTACGTCTGGTTGTACTGTCGCCACTCGTTTGCTGTGCGCTACCTGCTTTAAGACCCTGTGTTCTGCTTCGCAGTGCTGCCACAGTTGTGGACTGTTTATTCCTGGTCAACCATTATTAAATATCTCATTTTCTACTGCTAACCTGGGTCTCCAGCGTCTGCCTCACCACCACCTCACCACACCCATTCATGACACTTTTGCTCTTTCCTTTGGTTTGTTATTTTGCTTGTATTTCCTGTTAAATCCTGTAAAGCACTTTGTATTGCCTCGTTGCTGAAAATGTGCTATATAAATAAAATTACCTTTTGCCTTTACCTTTTACCATAAGTTGCAATTATTATCTCATTCATTAGTTTTCCCACTAACAAACAATATTCCCACTCCCTAAAACTGACCTACCCCTCAACAGTCATCCAGTGAATTCCCTCATTTGGAGTAATGGTGATGGTTGAGACCACTACTGAACATCTCTGATAATCATAACTGTTCAGCTGTGTTGAGGTCCGGTGACTGGAGACCGCAACATGTGATTCACCTCAGCTTCCTACATGACGAGCTTTGCATTAACCGCTTCCTTCGTTTCAATGTTAATCTCTGAATATCACATCAGGGTTAAAATATTCCACTCAGGGACAAATTACATTTATCAAAGTCCAGCAAAATATTTCATTTAAAAGGAGCAGGTGAAATGACACTGGCACTACTGCTAGATTTTTTCTTTGGTCATTTGACCTATAAAGAAAAAAAGCTATTTCACGTTAATAATAATAATAAGCAACAGATATTATGCTAAAGCATTATAGATTTGGAACCAAAATGAGTGGTAATTTTTTGATGAAATAGTACAAACAAATAAAAAACCAACAAACAATCTGAGTAACATGCTGTAATTGGTATGGTTGGGTTACAAGAATCAAAGTGTACCAAGGTTTTAAAATGTTACATTTTCAAAATGGCTAAAATGATCTATCAAATCATCCTCTGGTTTAAACTCCTATTAGTAGATGCCAGTGCTGCACACTGTTGGTCAGCTGGCTAAAAGAAGCCTCCTACATTAATCCCACGCTTATAATAAATATTAAACTCTCATTGAAAAATATGTAAGGTCTCAAAAAACAGGCAGACATTTGGCTGGAAATGAACAGAGCACCACCCACCACAGTCAGCACTGTGTAGCTAATTAAACAGCTGAAAACATCTTATTATATTATAAAATGAAATTAATAAATAAATGTTATAGATAGCTGCAATCAGTATGTTGTATACTTGTAGCAGGAGAAGAACTGATTGTTGCTTTATATTGAAGATAACACCATTTTGTACATTTTGTTCAAGTTTTTCATGTAAATACAGCAGTGATTTTAATCAAGGTTATCATACTGTAAGATTCTCCCTATAATATAGCTCTATAACTATCTTATAGGCATGGAGGTAGCAGTCTAAATGGCATGGGAACGCCTTCAGCTGGATGAGTCCTCAGCCAGGGATGAGCAATACATCAGAGAATCAATAATCAATCCTGATCAAAGCAGCATCCATTCAAAGGGAATATTAGTTACAAACTACACAGAGCTTTCACACCTCTCATATTTTCTTGCATTTTTTTGTGGCCCATGACTAACTGCAGTGTCACTGGCTGACCTTCAGTTAAAAAAAGAGGCAGTGATAGTGTGGGATGAAACTTTTTTAAATTAGCTGCCATACAAACACCATGTAACAGAATGAGTGGGTTTTTTTTGTGTGTGTGTGTGTGTGGGCGGGGGGGAGGATTATTGGTGGAAAATAATCTTTGCTTATTCATTTATAGTTGTGGAACATGTGTGGGAAATAAAACACGGGAATCGGTAAAAATAAAATAATAATAAAAGGATGAATATAACAGTGACGCATCATCATTACATCATCAAAGTCATCAGTTGGTTGGTCGGCTGGTTACTCCAATATACAGCATCCATGTTCTTACGGATCCTTGATCGTGATGTTTGGATACATACTGCAGGAGTTGTAGCATCCCAGCACCTGGCTATGTGGTCATGTCTGACCGGTCCTCGCCGACTCACTCAGGATGCAAATACAAAAGGATGAGAAGCTGTGCCCTCAGTCTGAGTGGCTAAATGGAGCACTAAAGCAGCAGCTCTTCATCATAATACCCAATGAAACTGTCATAAACCAAACATAAGCAGTGCTGGTATTTAGGTTACCATGGATCAGAGAGAAAAGCTCAGTGCCTTACCACAGAAGCGCTGTGATGACCATGTCTTTACAGTTCTTGGCGCAGGAAACAATTGAGGGGGTCTTCCTTGACTGGGCAGAGATTCCCCGCTCCTCAGAGACAAAACCTGCTCACATCTGCCACTCTGCGTGCATACCGCACTTTTTTCACATCATAGAGCTCTTGTGCTTTGCGGAAGCGAGAAACACTGTGGGAAGTCTAGAGAAAAAAAAGTGCTGTGTTAGTCCGTTTCCTTGAATGCGGGGCTGTGATGCTCAGCTCATCTCTAAACTGCGCCCCTGTCGCTCCTCCCTGCAGCAAGATCGGCTTTGGGCGGGAAGAAATGCCCGGAGTGGATCGAACGCAGGAAGGCAGCGAGCGAGCTCGAAAACACGGAGGTGGAGTCGTGAAAAAAACGGATTGGGAGAAGGTAAGTTTTATGAGGGAAAAAATGGGGTCAGCGTCAGGCTGCTGAAATTTAAGAAATTAAACTTCTGAGACAGTTGCATTGAAATAGTTTAGCTTGATTTTATTATTGGCCTGCATGGTGGAGCAGATTAAACTACTGTTGCTTTATTAGAGAAAAAATATTTAACTTTGGACTTTGCTGCAGTCAGTAGGCTGTGGTCATGATGCCTAGTAGAAGGTGCTTGTACACTTTAAGTTCATACAAAAAAAATAAATAAAAAATTCAGGAACTTGTAATACACCTCGAAGAGAATGAAAAGAGATTATGACAGACTAAAAATGGTGTGATGACTGAAATCTGAGGCAAATTGGTCAGAAGTCTGGCAGTGGCAAGATGAACATCCTGCACATGGCATACAGCTCCAGCTTATGTAGTTCATAACAATAATGAAGCCTTATGCATGAATAATTTTTAGTTAGTTTAATTTCTAACCATTAACAAGTAACTTAAAGTCTCAGGCAAATAATACCCCAACATCATTATTCATCTCAGACCTTTGAGTAGAAAAAAATGTGCCTTATGTTATGTTTCTAAATATTATTCAAAGACTCTCCAACTGGAACCATCTCAAATGTCTTGCAAAAAGTAAAACATTTGTGAAGATTTGTGTTTACTTCTAAAAAAAAACAAACGAGAAAAATGACTGAACCAACATCAAATTTACAAACTAATATGATCTATTCAAATTCAGATAATTTTGATAAATGGAAGCTTTTAACCCATACATTCCTTTGTATACGTTGGTAGTGTAACCACACACACACACACACCCCCACACACACATTTTAGTTGCAAGCTAGAAAATATATACAAACAAGACCAACATTTGGCACTGAAGCTGAAAAAGTCTTGTTACCTGGCAGCAACTCTTAGCACCCATCTGCACAGTCAGAAGAAAGTAATTCAAATTCTTCGTCACAGTACATTAGTGCCTTCTGTTTGATGTGCTTGCAAAAAGAAAAAAAAAAAAGAGGTCAAAACAACATTTTATTTTAGAGAGTACTGGGAATTTTCTTCTTAAATTTTCTTCAAAAAGTGTTTCATTTTATTGTTGTTGTACTTTGATTAGTGTTATTTTTTTTTCTAGTGATTTACACTAGCTTTATCAAGTTGTCCTAAATGTAGTTTTAGATCTGATTCTAAAACAAGTTTGAGTTTCTTTATTTAATTCTCTCTTTTTCTGTCTTTCTCACTCTCTCTGTGTTCATTTCAGCTTAATGTCTATCACTAAGAAATGAGTTTTTAAACATCATAAAACTTTATGTCTTCGTTTCCTCCTTTCCTTCCACAAAGCTTTGCTTTTTCTCTTGAGAGTGTTGTTGCGTGACGTATTTTTGCTATCTCGTGGTGTTTCCTGGGTCGCATTGGCGCAGAAGAGTGAATTCTCAATGGGTTGTGACAGATTTGACCTTGTTTTTTTGACATTGACACGGATGATGAAATGTCAGCTGACTGATGACGTGTAATTCTGAGTAACTTTAAGATAAGGAAGCACGTTTTTTCTCAACTAGGCAGCCGACAAAGCCGGTAGAAGGACAAAATCCGGGAAGTTAGAGGCTACTCTCACGATTCATCTGATTTGGCACAAGAAAATAACCGAAAGGTAAGACCACGAACCTAAAAAGTTGGGTTAAATGATTGTTGGGTTTTCTGCCGAGTTTTCGACTTAAAAAAGCGAGTTAGATCTGGATTTGTCACTTCCTCCCTCCCACAACGTGGCCTAGTACCGGTCTGAGCCTTTTACCATTGAATCAAGTACATTTTAACCATAACGCGGAAATTGATTGCTTTCATATTAGTTGGTTTTCAAATTAAAATCTTTGTCCTTCCTGGTTTATCCCAAGATGCTTAAATGAACGACAACAACAGCAAAACATTTTTTGCTGAATAAATAAGTCACTTAAATATCCAGAAACGTCATAGTCACTCCTTTAGTTTCATGTTAAGAGCGCTTGTATCAGTTTCTGTTCGTTCTTTAAAAAAAAAAGTTTTGTAACAAGTGGGATATCGCCCCCTGGTGGCATGTCTTGTTAAATAAAATCAAATGAAATGTGTTCTCCTTTCCAGAAATTATGAGTGGGGACATCGAGAAGGGAAAAAAGACCTTTGTCCAAAAGTGTGCCCAGTGTCACACTGTAGAACAAGGTGGAAAGCATAAAACTGGACCCAACTTATGGGGCCTGTTTGGACGTCAGACAGGCCAGGCTAATGGCTACTCTTACACAGATGCCAACAAAAACAAAGGTAAATACTGTATAATCTGAATAAGAATTATTTTCATATCAGGAAACATGCTGCTTGACTTTAACATTACTTTTGGACTTACTATAATTTCCAGGAATTGTATGGAATGAGGAGACTCTGATGATTTATCTGGAGAATCCAAAGAAATACATTCCTGGGACAAAGATGATCTTTGCTGGCATCAAGAAGAAGAACGAGCGCACCGACCTCATCGCATATCTCAAGTCATCCACTTCCTAAACAAGCATTTTTCTGCACAGCTTTACCTGTCTTTGTGTCGTAAGTTAAGCAGCTCAGGAGACCTTTTCATTCCAAACTAAGGCAGAGCAGGAACCAACTAAACTGAAATTGAATGTCACATATGCTGAAACTGTTTCTGTAATTGTGATAGCTGTTTTTACATTTGATAACTTCCTGTTTTAACAGGTATATTTTTGTAAACTAAAATAATGAATAAGTACTGTATCTACAAGAAAATGAGTTGGACCTCCTCATGATATGTTTTTCTTAGTAATTATATTTGTCTTTTTGTAATTTTCTTGAATAAACTTGACACTAAACCAAATTTTTAGGTTGTTTTTTTCTTTACTAGTGATACAAACCTGTTTTGTGTTGATTTAAAGGTAAATATTTAATGTTTATATGAAGCAGTTTAAGAGATTGGGACCTTGCTTGTAATTATTGCAGATCTTTTTATAATCCTACAACAAGGAATCACTGGTTTAGAGAGCTGCATCTAAGCATTCTAGTGTATCTCCACTGTTTTATCAAGTCCAAGGTAGTCATCTTTCAGGTATCTTAAGGGCACTTTATGCTTACCTCTGCTGATGAGTTTTATGGAGATACTGATCTTATTTTCTGGCTGAACTTAGCACCTGCTCACATGGTACAAAGTACATCTTCCTGTCAGGGTGTCACTGTGCTTGAGTGGTCAGAAGACAGGGCTGACATAAACCCTACAGATATTCTATGGAATTTTATAAAGAGGGCGATGAAAATCACCAGTCAACAATGCAGACAAGCTAAATTAAATGTTGCAATTAAATGTTTTTGTTTTTAAGTATTTTTTTATTTGTTTTATTGCCACCTCAGCGGTACTGCAGGATGATCACCTCCATGCCATGCTGCAGTAATTCATGCAAAAGGACCCCCAGCCAAGTATTGATAGTAATGTCTTATACATGGGCTGACTTTTATGTATTAAAAATCTGTCTGAAGGTGGGGCAAGTTTATTAATGTAATAACATTTACACACAATGTTAGCATAGTGCTTAACAGGAAACAAAGATACATGGATCACATTCAGACTAGTACAAATTTAACTTGTACCACAATCCCTGAGAAATTGAATTTTGTTTTTTAGTAGCTCATTATCATAATGAGATTACCAGTCATAAACACACTATAAGTTACTCTGGGAGTAAAGACTCTCTCCCCGCCCTCTCTCTCTGTCATACATAAATATATTAGATAATCAGATGAATAATAACCTTGGTAAGTTAACATATTTAGATGCCTCTATAAAATGCCTTTCACATGTGTGGCTTTGATCTCTTACTCTGGCTTTAAAAATCCGAGTAACAGGTAAAAGCCACATCACCAGAGTAGTTCCATTACTTGTAGAATACGAATATATTAAATGTAGACGGTTCAAATGAGCCACTGTGTTATCGCTCATACAAACCCCGCAGTGCAACAGCTGGAGTATTCCTCCCCCTGGCGTTCAAACGGCGACTCTACAGTCTGTTTCAGTGGCAATAATTTAAATTTTCTGACGTACTCGCTCTGCCAATAAATGTCGCTGTTACATAACTTAATGAAATAGAACACTGCAGATCAGAAATTTGCGAAAGTTTATGAGTTGTGAAAGAGATTCCGAATTTGCCATTTTTTAAATCTATCTATCTATCTATCTATCTATCTATCTATCTATCTATCTATCTATCTATCTATCTATCTATCTATCTATCTATCTTATTGAAGATAATGCTTGCACATTACTTATCTATCTTATTGAAGATAAGTAATGTGCAAGCATTCTCTACACAGTCCAGTATTATCATGGACGCTGCAAAAATATGTCTGTATTATTTAACTAATTTATGAAAATTTTATTTAATTGCCCCCAAATGACTTTTACTTCAATCTGTCATCATCAACATCACACTTTGTCTCCGTGAGGGAGGGCAACTAGTTCAAATGGCCAGAGGGCCGATCGCTGAGGCAACCCTGAGCTCCCTGACTGTGTGACGAAGCGAGCATCAGCGGGAGCGAGCCAACCACAGCCCGCGTCATCCGCACAGGAGGACACAAACCACGGGAGTGCGCAGTACTGGGGCTGTGTGAGATGTTTCGGATGCTCTGACTGCTCTCACTTTTGCCTTTACGGTAGTTTGCGTTAATTATCTCTAATTAGCTGAGCCCAGTGGAGGAAGATGCCGGTGCGCAAAGGGACTCTCCAACCCTCTCCGCTCAGAGAAGGACCTGGATTTGGAGCTCCAGAGGTTTTGTCAGCGTAGCGCATCGTGGAAGTTGTTGCATCTGCACGATTCTCTGCTCTAACCCCGTCGGGTAAATCCTCATAGATGGTATTTCTGTGCGCAATTTCATGGCTTTGGTTCACTGAGGACCATCCGAAGTGCAGACATGGCAGTGTCAAATATGCTGTTTTCTGACGTAGAAAGTTTTCTGGACTCGCACCCCGACCTGTTCGAGGACTATCTGAACAGGAAGGGCAACTACAGCATGGTGGAGAAATGGCTCAAGAACCACCAGGCGAGTAAGGGTCCGGCGGCCGCGGCGCCCGCCGCCGAGCCCCGGGAGGAGAAGGGCAACGCGTGCAAAGACAGCTGGGCGAGCAAGTGCGACGGTCTGCAGCGGAGAGCGTCTCAGAAGGAGCTGCGCAAAACTTTCGCCAGGTCTAAGGCCATCAACGTGAACAGGACGTACGACGAGCATGTGAACTCCAGGGCGCAGGAGCCGCTGACCAGCATGAGGAGGAGAGCTTTGCTGAGGAAGGCGAGCTCCCTGCCTCCGACCACCGCGCACATCCTGAGCGCGCTGCTGGAGTCCAGAGTCAACATCCCCCAGTACCCATCCACGGCTGTGGATTTTAAGTATTATCTTAAAGAACACAGCGAAAGGGAGTTCTTCCTCGAACTCGTGAAAGACATATCCAACGACCTGGACCTGACCAGTCTCAGCTACAAAATCCTGGTGTTTGTTTGTATAATGGTGGATGCAGACCGGTGCTCCTTGTTTTTGGTGGAAGGAACTGGCAACAAGAAAACACTGGTGTCTAAATTCTTTGACGTGCACGCGGGCACCACAGTTTTACCCTCAATGAACTCGGATGAAGTTCAGGTGCCGTGGGGGAAAGGGATCATTGGTTACGTGGCTGAGCATGGAGAGACGGTGAACATCCCCGACGCCTATCAGGTGCCTGCTCCTTCATTGTGAATGAATGCAAGCGTGATTCACAGAAAGACCGAGGCAGGAAGGCAGTCCATTTTCTCTCAGCTTCTAACTTTATGTCTCACATCTCATTGGTGACAGGTTAAACATCTGAGACAAGCAGTACTGTAGGGCATAATTGTGAAGTGGAATAAAAAAAATAATATGGTTTTCAACTTTTTTTATTTTTCCAAATTAAATCCTGAGCCAAGTAATGTGCCTATGTATTCAATTCCAAAATACCAAAACTTCATAAAACCACCTTTTATGAGAATTACATTTACAAGTCATAGGGCACCGCACTGAAATGTTTCCCTGCTCTGTTTTCAATCAGAGATCTCACTCAGTGAGATTGTATAGACGGCATCTATTAAAAGTAATTTTCATGTTTGGTCACAGATTCTCCATCAAATTTAGGTCCAAACTTTGACTAGACCATTCCAAGTAGCTGTCCCTGTGTCCAGTTGTCCTACCATCAGGTGAGCCTTGGCCCGAGTCTTAATTATTTTGTCACTCTGATGACACTTAACAACAGCATTCCACATCATGTTAGTGTTCAGTGAGATATTCTGTCAGGGTTTTTCACCATACGTAGTGTTTTGCAGACAAGTTAAAAAGTTTGATATTATCCTCATCATCTGACCAGAGTCCAAGCTTCCACATGCTTACTCAGTTCCCTACTTGATTTTTGCCAAAGTCCAAATACTTCTTTTCCTTCCACCCTTCGATAAAGTCCAGTTTTGTCAAGTCGTGACTATTGCCTGTCATGTTGACAAATTCTCCCACCTGAGCTGCTGATCTCTGCAGCTCCTCTGGAGCCACCTTTTATTTGCTTCTCTGATGAAGGCTTTCCTCACCCAGCCTTTCAGATAGGTTGGACAATAATGTCTTGATGGGCTTGGTGTTGTTCAGATATTGGATTGTAGAGTGTTGTGTGAGCTTGGATCATTGTTTTATTACGTAATCATTCTCCACAGCTTTATTCCTTTCCTGTCTGCACTGTTAACTTGATGCTGGTCATTCATTGATGTTCTCTTACAAATGTCTGAGGCCTTCACAGACATTTGAAGGTCTCCAGGTTTCTATTTACTAACTAAGTGACGTCTAACAGTTGGTTGTGCTGAATATTGTTTAGGGGAATTAGACTCAAGGTTGCAGAATATATATGTATTTATGCTTTACAGATATACATTTTAAACATAATTCTACAATTTCTTTCCACTTCACAGCAATCCACTGGTTTGTATTGGTCTGTCAAACTGAATCCCAGATAAAAAGCATTTAAGTTTTCAGTTGTAACATGAAAATGAGAATAAGTTCAGGGAGTGTGAATACTTTTGCAAGGTACAGTGGGATTTCTTTACATATTGCTTTAGTTCACAGTGTTGTATTAGAAATCTAACCTCTTGTGGCATGATTATTGTTTTAACAACATCACTGCTTTACCATGTTCAGGTCCTGTTGTCTGAAAAGACCAATAGAGGAGTGTCTGCTTTTTACAAGCAGTGTGTCTTTATGTATTTGCTGTACCCTTGCTTGCAGGATCGCAGATTCAGCGACGAAATCGACAAGTTGACAGGCTACAAAACCAAGTCCCTCTTGTGCATGCCTATCCGCAACAGCGATGGCGAGATCATTGGAGTTGCTCAGGCCATCAACAAGACTTCAAGTGGGGAACTTTTCACTGAAGATGATGAGAAGGTATTTTTTTCCTTGCGATATTCCTTCATCAAGCCTTCTTGTTGGCTTTTTTTTTCAATAGAAATGTGTATTTTTTTTATGTATGCTATGGTTTTCCTAAGTTTTGCCAGTAATTCTTTGTTTCTCTTTCCAGTAGAAATATATTCAGGATATTTGTAGATCAAATAATTTACAAGTTGTATAAAAATAGAACTTCTGCTTTAGAGAGGCTGCAAATAGGACTAAAATATCTCAGTATTCACATGTTGTTGGTCTGCATGCTTGTCATCTAGTGATCTATGAAATTGTACAAAAATAAACAAAACAAAAAAAACAACAACAAAAAAACAAATTTTTATATGTTATAGTCTTGTGTTTTATTTAAAAGAAAAGAAGAACTTGAAATAGTTCCCATAGTGAAGTTTTGTGTCTCTTCTAATGATTAATTAAACAATTAGCTGATCTGACAAAATTTGAATTGGGAACAATACATTTTGACTTAAGAAATGTACAGAAACTGTAATTGACTTTGACTCATTGGGAAAATGGCTCAAAACATATAAACTTAAACAAGAATAATGAAATGAAACTTAAACTTACAAAAAAAAGTCTTTTGGAAAACGTGACTGATATTGTGTTGCTTTGAATGCTGCTTGATATATTCCAGTTGAATACAATGCATGACATTATAAGACCCTAAAATTGAATGAAACTTTGACACTTTTTCTATCTATCGTATCTCTGTTTCCTTCACATTAAAATTGTAAAACTGATCAAAAAATATTATTCCACAAGTAATTACCCCAGTAGGGCAAATTACCATCTGGATTAAACAGGTACTGACACAGATGCTGAACTGCAGCCTCACAGAGCTCCAAGCAAGACTGCAGCCTCCGAGTGTTGTTATTACTGCACAAAGAGAAGAATAAGCCTGAAGTAATGCTCATGCTTTGTGATTCATTTGTGGCATTTCAAGAATGTTACTCAGATTTTTTTAGACACACACTGTGCATAGGGTTAGTGCATAAAGGGGCAACAAACTGTCATCATTTATTAATGTCAGTGTTGTAACACTTATGAGTTCACAGTAGCAGAGATGTAAAACGAACTAAAGCTGGGATTTTTTTTCTCAATTTTATCCCCTTTTTTGTTTCGTTTTGTGACCCACATGCATAAAACATTTAATTCATTATTTTCTGTGGCTTAGCATCATAGTCATGCTGATTCAAAATGTGTTTTTTCTATGTTTGGAAAAAAAGTTCAAAAGCAAATAAATATCCAATTAAGCTTGTACTTAATTGGATATGAAATCCCCAAATTATTCATACACCTGACAGTTTTAACGTAATATTGTAATCTCAATAACAATAATCATCTGTCCAGAGGTAATATTAATATATTACCGGACATATTAAAGTATTGCAGCCCAGATTAGAATTTGACTGCAAATCTGTTGCAGGACTTAAAAGTTAAAGTGATGGCTACGAGGCTTATGAGCTTCCTTAGAATAAAACAAATAGACAAACAAAAAAAACATTTCCGTAGGGATTTGAGGAGGGTATTAATTATTTGTGGTGTGCAATTTAATCCATTTGTACTTTTGTACTATGCTCCTTAATCCCAGTCAAGTCATGGGGCTGGTGAATATAGGTACAGTCACAATTCCAGAAACAATCATCAGTGGCATTCGAGATATATTAATTTGAGACTTTTTGAGTGTCATTTAAACAATTTATTGGACTTCAAAAAACTTTTAAAACCAGAATTATTTGCTCAAGTTGGAATTTATGTACTTTCTCAAATTCAGCCATATGTATGGCACACACACATTTCTTAATAAGAAAAAACAAAATCATTGCAAGGTACAGCTTAACCATATGGGGTTTTTTTTGCAGCCACTAGTTAGCATCTGGTAATTTTAGTTGGATGTTTGTCTTCTTTCCAATAACGTCATGGTGTAATAAAATTGGATGATTTTCTGACACAGATTCAACTTTCTTTCAACATAATGTTTTTCATAAAGGTTAAGGCTGGGTGTAATTTTGCTTCATCCATTCCAAAATCAGTTTTTATGTTTGTTTGAAATAAGGGTCCAATTGGAATACCCAATTCTGTCCAAATTTTAACCCAACAACCAACCAGCCAACAAGACTTTGGGGCGCAGACCAAAAAATACACAAAACTTCCAAAACTGAAAAAATCTCAGAATTTTTCACAGAAAGGCAACTAATAAATCAAGAATTTGTAACAGTAGAAGTCTTTTTTAAAATCTTTTCTAGTGTTCCTCCTTATATGCTTCCTGTGCATATACTCTTTGTCTGATAAACAGGCGATAATGTGCTTGTCTTTGTGTATAGTTTCATTGTAACTACTATGTACTACTTGAACTGTAGGAGTTTGACCTGTCCATGTATCTACTGTGTGATACAGACAGACTTAATATCAGAACTTAGTGTCTGGGTTTCCTGGCTGGGTCACAGGTAGTCATTATTATATTTTTCCTAAGCAGTGTGTTCCAGGGGGCGAGAACACTGTGGTAACAGCACTAATATAAAGCCCATATTTGCTTTTCAGAGTCTCAAATTGGTTAACCTAAAATTTGACCTGACTATACATAGTGGAATAGCCATTGTGTCAAATACTACTGCACCATCTATGATTAATAACACCAGTAAAGTAGAGTTTGTAGGAAAAAAAAAAAAAAAAGACTTGGGGAACAATAGCTGCACCAGCTCTTCATTGAGATTTTGAATTCAGAGTCATACAGGTACGTCTCAATTTATTAGGAAATCAATGAAAGGTTTATTTCAGTAATTTTATTCTTAGAGTGATACATATCAAAAACTTATTGAAAAATGGCATTTAATACAAAACACTTATAATATTGGCATGCTATGTCCTACACAACCACAGGAAAGACTGCTAACTTCAGAGTTGCATAGAAGACAGTCACTGAAACCATACTTATTAAGGGTAAGCCACTAAAGATTATTGCTGCTGAAGCTGACTGTTCCCACAGTGTTGAATTCAAGCACGTTAATGGAAAGTTGAATGGAAGAAAAAGCTCTGGTTGAAAAGGGGGCAAAGGCAAAGCTGAATTCAAACATTTGGGGGAGATTTGTTGAGTCTGGTGCTTTATTCAGGACCACAACTGAGGCACAAAATTCAAGTTGCTTGGGGTCCAATGTGAAGTTTCCACAGTTAACATTGTTTTGAGGATCTTTTCTATCTGTTTGATCACAGTAACTTTATCTACCAGCAAATTTTAGACAACAGTTTTGCAGCAACGGATTTTCTTTTACAAGCAGGTCATGCCCTGCCCGGGCAACTAACCGTGCCTTTTTATTGATCTTGGTGTGATTAATAACACAAGTGAATTAGAAATAGCAAAGTTTATGAACCATTGCAGAACATTCCACATTCCATGGAATGTGGAGCATGTTTGAGTTCAATTTTGCATATTTTTGTACAGAAACAAATCATTAATGGGTATAAATGAAGGTTTGAATTAGACAAATATAAAATTTTACAGTGGTCAGTTGCAGTTGCATCTCACCCTGAGACAGATAGCATTCTGTGTATTAGAAGAACACATGTTAAGCCCATCAGGACGCCTGAATGGATGTAGCAGAAAAGATGATGACAGGCTGATACACTGACTCCCTCTCTTGTTGCATGAGCACTCAAAAAGCAGAGAAGATGAAACATGAAAGAACAAAAGTAGCTGTGCTATTATTTTACGGTTTTATTTCTCGCATGTTCCTCTTTGTGCAGCAAAATATCTAAAATAATACACATCTGCAATCTATTGTTCATGGAAGAGGTTTTCCTTTTTCATAATTCTCTTGTTCTGAGAGTAGGTTTCACACTGCATTAACATTACACTAATGCCTGGGATGGCTACTGCTGAATTAGTAATGAAATGCGATGGTAGCATCAGTGAACGCAGTGAGCACCGTGCACAGCACAGCTGCAGCTCTGCTTTTATAGGAGACCTTGTAATAAGAAAGCAAATCATACTTTATAAAGCATTAAGTGATACAGCAGTGGCAGATGTCATTAGAGGCTTAAATGAACCTTCATCAAAACAAATTTGTGCCTAAACTTCTGAGAGGATTTTTTATATTACATAGCTGCCTTAATTGTGTTGCTGTTGGTACCCCGCAGGATTTAGGAGCTCGGGGGAGTGGGAATAATTTGTAATTGCAGAATCTCATTTCTGTGGAGGAATACAGTTAACTGACCCTGTGCTGCGATGCGTCTGACAATATTATTTTGATTAAGATTGTCTTATTTTGTTTCTGCTTTGCGTTACATACAAATGCGTTACTAACAGGTAGACATTATCAGGAAATACCTCTTTGTAAGATCCATGTTTACTTGTGCATTTTCAGCCATCCAGTACAATTTAACATCAGCGGGATTCATCAAAAAGCTGTCTCCCCCTGCAACACACAATTTAGTG
Organism: Brachyrhaphis terrabensis; assembly: GCA_903067065.1. NCBI lineage: Eukaryota > Metazoa > Chordata > Actinopteri > Cyprinodontiformes > Poeciliidae > Brachyrhaphis > Brachyrhaphis terrabensis. The sequence continues at coordinate 33,457 of CAEGAG010004783.1, read as the reverse complement.
ATGTAAATCTGCAGCAAAAAAACAGGAGGATATTGGATCCAATAAAACAAATGTGTTACTCATAAAAAAAAAACACTACCCAATGTAGCACAAAAAGTCACATTATTTGTGTTTCATCAAGAGAAAATAGATCAGCCGAGTATTTTATGCACAATAGGTTCCTCTGTGTTAGGGAAGAGAATATTGTGTTAATTGTACATAAACATATTTTAGAAAAAGTTAAAATTTTTCAAGAAGTCAGTCAGTGGCCTTCAGTAACCAAGTTCTTGTTTATTATTCTGTTTCTTATGTAGATTTTCTTTGAGAAATCATATAATTCATTTAAAAGTATTTACATCACTTAAACCTTTCAACATGTGATCATATCTACAAGAAGTCTCAATTCATTTTATTGAGATTTTATATTATACATAAAGACAGTACTGGATTATTCTGAATTTGAAGACTGAGAATGCAAAGTTTGAAGTCTTTTTTATTAAATAAGTTCATTTGTATTTAAGGAATGGCTTTACCCAAAAATAGTTGGTGTTTTGTGTCTCTTCCACTGTCAGCATCACGGTGAAAAGGAAAAATACTTAACTTGTAATGGAAAACTCTGTTTATACACCATCCTTTTAAAGCTTTAACTTGTGCAATTTCTGACTGGAAAACAAATATAAAATCAAACAATACACAGACAACATGTAGCTAGATTTGAGTTTATTCAGGGATTTTCTGCTGGTTTTTGTTCTGATCGTTTTAAAATGTTGGGACCCTGATACGATACTTGAGATTAAAGCAGCTAACATAATATTAGGGGTGAGGTTATTCAACTTGCTCAGCTACTTGATTCAACCTGAAGCACAACGGTGGCAATTTTAGCTATTGCCACCGTTTTGAAACCATCAGCTGCAAAATAAATTATGTCTTCAAAAACCCTTGAATTATCCCATTTAAACCCACCGGTCACAATAGTGACCAAAAAATTACTTTCGCTTTCAAGGACTCCAAAAAGCTTACTGATTAAATTTTTAGTTAATGTTCAGCAAATAATGAAAGTTTAGAGTGTTTAGATAATACTTATGCAGTATCACATGTTTAGAGTAAATTATCACATGAATAGAGCTGTTTATATCTTGGTTGCACCTTGGTTGCAGTCTTCTTCTCGCACCACAAATCTCCCAAAGAAGAGGCTAGCAATGTATGTTTAAATAAACATACAACAAAGATTTTTGGTGCACATCTTCTAGTGTCTAGTTATGATATACACCTTTGCAGGATGATCTCCTCCTTCATCAGTCATGTGGCACTCTGTTACCACCTGCAAAGTTTATGATGAAGGGACAACTGTCTCTTTGATGTACCCTTTAAAACTAAATAGGATCCAAATGAGGTTCTGACACAAGATGAGAAACCGCTGGTCCACTAGAAAGACAACAATATTTTCACAGTAGAAACAAAGATGAGAAAGAACTACACAGAGACTGATGTCAAATAGATCAATGAGCACATGAGAGGTGTAGACCTTAATGACCTAAACCCCTCAAGCTACATAATCACGATCAGGTCCATCTCAAAAGTGCACCTGTAAATAGGATGACTGTAGCTTAGGAGGTTGGATTTTATCTTGTAACTGGTGGGTTTCCTGCTGGAACCCCCACTTTGTCTGTGTCAGTTTTTGTGGCCTTAATCAAGAGGACAATTCACCCGCCATACCTGCCGGTGGTAGTCAGAGGACCCGGTGGTGCTTCACTGTGCCAGGGAAGCTGTAGCTACAATATAGTAGCTTACTGCTATCAGTGTGTGAATGTGTGTGTGAATGGTTGAATGACTAAATGTGGTGAAAAGCACTTTCAGGTCATTTGGACTTGATAAAGAACTATACAAGTATAGGCAATTTACCTTTTAGATATTATTTTAAAAATGTGTCATAGGAGGGACGACTGATTTGCTCACCTTCTCATGGGTTGTGGCTTATTATCTTATGCAAAGGTTTGGCACAAATTCAGTAGGTCATGGAAATAGATCTCAAATGGTCACTTCTCTTTAAGATGTGACCAACACACTTACTGGTCAGCCAATGCAAGAATCGTTTCCAGAGATGTTGCTTTTGCACCACCCATGCCTGGGAGAAATTGAAAGCTTTATTGAAGCACTCAAGATCTTTCTTGAGTGCTTCAAGAAAGATCATGGAAAGTAAGGAGGGGATGAAATAACCCAAAATTTTGGTAACCAAAGTTACCAAATGGTGAGAAGGAGCCATACAACTGGCCTTTGATTCCAGGCCTTGGGGTCCGGTATCCTGCAACTTTCAGGTGTGTCCCTGGTCCAACACACCTGAATTAAATGGATCACCTCATCAGTGTGCAGTCCAGTTCTCCAGAGTCCTGCTAATCACCTGATTCAGGTGTATTGAAGCAGAGACAGATGGAAAAGATGCCTGACACTGACCCTCAATCCCTGGAGTTGAAGACCCCTGGACTAAGTTTATTACTGTATGACAGTGAGACTGACAGATGTTCATGATTTTTAATATAATTGAAGGCCTTTACTATAGATGTTATCTTTATGATCTATGTTAACGTGATAACATAACACTACAACAGACTGAAGTTCAATATAATTATGCATAAACACTCAAGCAGTCAAATTTACCTTGGTTTAGAATATACAGATAGTCAAATTTGTACTTTACAGAGCAAATGTTGCACTAAAGTAATGCTGTGACAAGATATATTCAAATAAAGAAACAATGTTCACCTTTTAAAATTTTTTCTATTTGGAAAAAACACCTTTAGCTCATCTTAGTAAGAACACCATGTTATCCCACTGGTCACAATTGTGACCAATCATAAAACACAGTTTTTCATATATTTTTTCACAATTTTTAAAATTATTTCCCCTTGATTAGTTCAAAGTGCTATCAATGACATCTGATTTTAATATTTTAATGTCTGGGGAAAATGTGGGTTTAAATGGGTTATACCTCTTAGATTTTAAAATAGCATACAGTTACTTCTGTGAGGTCTCTAGTTTTTGCTTACTTTAAAGGTTATAACTACCTCAGAAAGAATGAGAATACAATATATGCATATTACATTTACGCTATGTATATCCTTTAATTTTTGTATTCTTTTAATGCTTACTAAACACACCACATTTCTCGGATAGCAACCGCATTATGTTGATGCCTAGCAAGGGGCAATACTAATGTTCATGTGATTAAGTCAACCTTTGTGTTTTGACCGCAAGGTTTGAGTTTTATTCATGAAAGCAGTTCTCGCCAAAATATTTCTGGCCTCTCCTCACCAGTGCAACGGAAAGTGAAACAGTACTTTAAGTCACCTCATAGTTATTCACACTGAGAGCTGCTGGAGAAATAAAGTGGTATGTAATTTTTGTTGGCTTGTTTCATAACAAATATCATTTGTGGGAGAGGAAGCCATTGAGGTTAGAAGGAACTGAGTGTCCCCAATGGTCTTGGCCACTCTGGTTTTTTTTATTTTTATTATTATTATTGGTATTAAACCACTTTTTATTGGTCAGTTCAAAGGGCTCCAGGCAAAACATCTTGTTTATAATGCAACCTTGTGTATTGGGCTTCCTGACAGAATGTAATTATAAAGAGCAGCGCTCCTTCGGAGTTCGCCTGTGCGCTCCGCAGGCAGATCCCCACGTCCTGCTTGCTAATGAATCCACTCCCGCTGGGCTTATTGATGACTAGGGTCTTTCTGGAAGATCATTATAGGATATTTCCATAGGACAGTTGAACAGCATCACGTTTGGTCTCATTGCTCAGTTTCATCTGTTTACTGGATGCAATTAAGTTCAGCATTATTCATACCCCAGGAAGAGTTAGGTTTAAGTTTAAGCTACCAACATGTTTCTTCTGGCAAAATGTAAAAGAACTACACATTAGGGCGATGGCAAGGAGGCCCTTTAGTCTCAAAGACTTGGAGCTCATCAACACCAAAGATAAATTGTCAAATACCAAAGGAAACATGTACAGTTTGGGCAGTATTTATAATTGGAATTTTTTTTTTTTTTTTAGAATTTTTCAACTGGTTAAAAAAATAACTATCAGCATTACTTTTTTTAATTAAAATGTTAACAAAATCAGAAAGAACATAGTCCCTTTATAAATTGATTTATTGTCTTGAAACAAAGGCTGTCTCATCATACACCAGAAACAAACTTTTTCAAGGGACATTAATAATCTAAGCTTCATGGGAACTATAAAAACAAAAGCAATTTTATTAGACACCTTGCTGTGGGGATTCTGTTCTTTAGCAGGAATTTAGGGCTTGTAGTTGTAAGGAGACAAGACATGAAAAAGTTCACCAAGCCTTTTGCACTGCACTGCATAAATGCTGTTAACATTGCTGCCAGTGGGCAAAATTGACATATGCGATGTGACAGAGCTCTTCTTCGATGAAAAATGTTCACATCATATTACATTATTTATGAGTTTTCATTGTGTCCATAGGTTCTGCAGATGTACCTCCCCTTCTGTGGTATTGCAATCTCCAATGCTCAACTCTTTGCTGCCTCCAGAAAGGAGTACGACCGGAGTCGGGTAAGGGCCACGAGGCCGATGGGATGATAAAGCTCCCATTCCAAGGATCAGCTTTACTCCCTCCCCCTTGATGCTGACATTGAGGCTTGGTATTGATCAGCAGCAGCCCACTTGCTGGCGTCGCAGTGGAAAATCATGGTGCCATGCAGCTTTGCATGAGCATTTTCTCAGGATCTGACGAGGGGGATGGGTCTGTATTCAGAGTAGGACCTAAATCTACTTGAGAATATGAGGAGATCCTCTAATTCATGTCTTACAGTCACATGTAATCAAAGCGAGCATAACGAGAGCACAGTTCAGAGAGCAGAGGAGAAAAATTAGGAGATATTCCCTCCTCATTTTTAGGTGCCAGCACATTAAACTGGATTGGCTCTGCCTTAGATAAAGGGTTTAATTTACTTGTATTGAGGAAATCAATTACACTATATCATCCCTTTGGTTTATGGTTTAGGGATTATGATAGTAATTAGATTCCAACATCACCGTGAAGCACAACACATTTATTTAAGGGGCTCTTACTCTTGCCTGCCAACAGATTTCTTATGTGTTGGAAATACATTAGCATTCATGAGCTTTCAGATTGTCCAAGGTAGTTCCAGCATAATATTTTCTCTGTTCCTGGCTCTCAGGCACTCCTGGAAGTGGTCAATGACTTGTTTGAGGAACAGACTGACCTGGAAAAGATCGTCAGGAAGATCATGCACCGCGCCCAGACTCTGCTAAAGTGTGAGCGCTGCTCTGTCCAGCTGCTGGAGGACATCGAGTCACCGGTACTGTTTTGTTTTTCCTTCTGCTGCCCTGCCATGTGTATGTCTAACTATGTTTTCACATGTGTAACCCTTTCACATGTGTAACTCTTTGTCTGCCTCAAAGACAGTTTTGTTTCATTAATTAGTACCTGTCTTCAGATCTTTAAATGTTTCTTCCTTTACACAGGTGGTCAAGTTCACTAAGTCGTTCGAGCTACTGTCTCCAAAATGCAGCGCAGATGCTGAAACCAGGTTTGTATTATGCTTCGATAACTTTTGGAAAACTGTTGTTCATTTCCACCTTGAGATTTTTCATTAAATATTTTACATTTTAAATCCAAAATAAATATGTTCACAACAGAAATTAAACCAACATCATCTGCTCTGCCACCACATACATAGTAAAAAAAAAAAAATTACATAAAATGCAAGAAATATGTATGAAATACTTTTAAAATGTGACTATTTGAAAGTGCTGTGGGCATAAAACTTGATTCTGTTCAGAAGATGTACGTTGGAAGCCTTAAATGATTTTGTTTTGCTGCTCTTTGCTTCTGCTAGGCATGGCTGAGTGGAGAAAAGGAGACTTAATATTGTGTGGGCTGTTTATGGATGAAAACAAGCTTGAAGGGAAGACAAATAACCCCCCAACCCCCAACCCTTTCATGCTTGCCATAGTTAATATCGTCACCTCAAAGCAGTGGCCATAACTGGCCTCTACAAGCAGTCTGAACAATATAAAACTAAACAACTCACTATAGTTTTATTTATTTAACACCAATTCACCACAAATATTATATCAAGACAAATAGGTCTTAATATTCAAATATATGGGATCGAATAAGTTAAAGATTGATATCAAATCAATCTGATTCATCCTAAAACAAACAGATTCAGATCCAGTTACATACACTCAGATGATCCCGTATCATGACAATTGGTAAAATGCTGAAGGTAGCAATAGCTGTTTCAGTGGCTTCATTCAGGAAATAAGCAAAGCTAAGCGGAGAAACACTGAACCAGTGGTACTTTCGGTAAATGGGAAAAAAGGGCCGCATGGCAGCAATAGTTCTATTAGAGGGTTTGTCATAAAAACACACAACTAAACGAATAAGCTCTGAGTCAGAATTTCTTTTTTTTTTTTGGAGAAAACAAAAACAAAAATCATGCAGAGTAATTGGGATCAAATTCTTTGTCACTGTCTTTGTCTAAAAAAGGAAATGGCTAACAAATAATCACCAAATTTGTATTGGAAAGAAAGACAAACAAAGAACTAGCTGAACAAAAACACACTAAGCCAGGAGTGCTTTCTTTTGGATGAAGAACAGAGTACAAATAGTTAGTTGCAGCAATAGCTACATTAATGGCTTTGTCCATGAAAGAAAGAAAGAACAAAGATGTACTGACCCAGGAACACTTTCTATGGGATGAAAAGCAGCGAACACGTAGTCACAGCAATAGCTCCTTCAATGTTTTGTCTGGAAAGGAGACACAGGTAAACAGTTAACTACAGAGAAAGAACGTAAAAATAATGTCCGCTATAACTACAAAAATGCATAAACTAACACCTCTAGCAGCATAGAGGTGTTGCTGGATAACCTAAGCCACTCAAGCTGTAAGGTTTATCAAAAAGTAATATTTTAAACATGTCATTAAAAGAAGATAGAGTGTCTGCTTCACAGACTAAAACTGGGAGCTGGTTCCACAGGAGGAGTGTAATACCTGGAAGCTCTGCCTCCCATTCTGCTTTCAGAAACTCTTGGAACCACCAGCAAACCTGCGGTCAGAGATTCCCGAAGTTCTCTTAGTAGGAACCTGCAGAGCGATCAAATGTTTGACGAAAATGTAACTCTTAGCTAAATATGCATTTGCTATTAAATTAATAGCAATCTTGTGATTGGCTAATTTAACTTTCCTAACTTAAATGGCCACCTTTTTGATAACAATTTTGCCACAGTTAATGAATTCAGCAAATTAAATTGCATTTGTTTCTTTTCAAAGTGTTGGTTGCTATAAAGATTGACAGTTGGATAAAGGTAACTTTTCCATATACTGTATAAGCAGATAAACAGATTTGATGTCAAAAAACGTCTCAATTAGTAAAGCACCCAGAAAAAAGCAGAAGCTAATGCATCATGAACTGTCATGCATTTTGTGCTGCAGCGTGAAGACCTTATCTACACTGATGCATCACATGCTCCACATGAGTTAAAGATCTGACATCAGCATCATGCTATCTTTATTCTTTAAAGATAAAATTAGCAGCACAGAACGTTTGTTGGCTTTGAAGGTAAAACATAACAACGACCCTGCTGTATTAAATGTCAATGGGTGATGTGAGCAGTGATGATGCAAGTGTTTCTCTGGCAGAGTGTGTGGGGGTGTCTGGCAACAAGGAAGACAATTGCACATTTAAATTTTCATTACTTCATGAGCTGCTGATGAAGTTTACAGACATCTGCTGTATGAGAGGTTCATTAAATACAAATTAATATTGGAGAAAGTTCATGAGGAGAAATAGGAGAAGCCATTGCAAACATGTCGTTAGGAAGATGAATCAGGTCACCTTTTTAAAAATTTTTTAATTATGTATGTTCAGCTACAGTCACAGATTATAAAACAATATTTGTTGAGAATTGAAACCTAGAGATTACGTTTGGTTCAGCAGTTGTTCAGCGTTGTGTTTATGTTTTTTTTCCTTTCCAACCCTAGTTTCAAAGACAGTATGGAAAAATCGTCCTACTCAGACTGGCTCATCAACAACAGCATTGCAGAGCTGGTTGCCTCAACAGGACTTCCTGTGAACATTAGCGACGCCTACCAGGATCCTCGCTTCGATGCTGAGGTACAAAGTCCCATTACCAGGATTTTATACTACAGAACTGGGAGAATATTGTTCTAATTATTCAACATCTAGGTTTCTGCAATAAAGAGGGCCTCACTTATTATTTAGAGAACTTTCCTATTCATTTGCTAGGCAACCTAGAAAGGTTTGACATATTCAACCTTGCGTAAAAGAGGCAGAAAAGATGAAAGGGTCAACCTATTGGTACTAGGACTTCTGCCTTGTTGGGTGGAAGATTTAATAATTCAAATGTTGATATGAAGACCGAAATTTATCTTGGCCACTAGCACAGCGAGGAGAGTTACACGGAAGGTACAGACAAATTGTTAAAACTCACTAAATATTGGCACTTTGGAGTCTCCGAGTCTCCATGTCAACCATTAGATCAATTTGTACAAGCTGAGAAGTTGATAGAGAGGCATTTTAGGAAATTACCTAGGCTTTTCCACTATCACGAACCTAAATATGTAAAGTGTGTGCTATGGTCAGATTTGACATGCATCTAACAAACACTACAGTTGGTGTAAAACAAAGGATAATCAAGTGGAAATTCATCTTATGCCAACTGTAGAGTATGGTAGGGGATCTGTGGTCCAGTGGATGTACTTACCTCTGGGAAAGCAAAAATGCAAGTCTTCATGATTACTTTGAAATACCAAGAGATTTTAAATGAATGTTGAGCTTTTCCAGAAAACTTAGAGTGGTTATTGTTGGAAATGTCAACAGGATAACAATCAAATCAACACACAAGTTGTCAAAATGCAAAAAATCTATCTTGTTTCACAGTTATCTCACTTCCCAGATGTAAATCTTATGAAAGACCTGAGGGGTGAAATAATCTTGCAGTCACAAAAGTACAAAGTGTTCTTAGACATTAACTAAGCCATCAAACACAGATGGCACAATACATCGGGAATGTTTCAATTTATTGTCTAGTGATGAATTTATTAGAGAATTTGGCTGTAGCTTTGAAACTTTACACACTAAAACTTTGTTTTAGTGCTAGTGGATTGTTTGAATGCCTCTGGACAAAGATTACAAAACATAATTTCTGAAGAAGTCTCTGATGTAATTCTGTTTGCTTTTAAGCTTTGTCTAATGAAGTAATCAAAGCCAAACCCACTTTTGAGATGTTTTCTGTTTTAATCCTCCACATTTTACAGGCAGACCAGTTCTCTGACTTTCACATTCGCTCTGTGCTCTGTGTTCCCATATGGAACAGCAACCACCAAATTATTGGTAAGTTTATTGTGATCATAATAATATAATATATCATAATATCTGTTTAAACAATTGTAATAAATGTTTATTTGAAGATACTACATTACCACAGGAATGCTGTATTGGCCCAGTGTGAAGGTATTGAGAAAAAAACTGTGCTTATGTTTTTTTTCTGAGGATAAACCAGAATCTGAACCATTGCTGGTTTTTGTCAGTAAATCCAAACGTTGTTGAATATCATAGTTTATCTCTTCAGGCCTGTTGAGTTCTGCTTGGGAACCTCTGCTTGTGCCCAGAAAGTTATACAGATGATACAGATGATGGCGGTAAACCAGTACACTGGATGAACATTTAGCTTATTACACAGTTAAATACCAACATACACATGCATGCACTTTTCTGCATTAAGCAAACAGCAGGGCAGAGAGAAGCTCGTGTATGTATTCAGCGGAGACTGCTCGCGTTTGCTGAGATCCCTGCTGTGTTGCAGCATCACTCCACACGTGGAGGAGGAGTTTCCCTCCTTCTGTCAGCGTGCATTATGCTTGTGAATCAGCCGCGGGCTAAAAGCACAATGACACTGATAAATCATTGATCCCCCGTCCGCTTTTTTGGCGCTGGAATATTGCAGAGGAGGGAGCAGGTGACGGCAGCTCCTCTCGGTCCGGTGAGATCTGACGCAGGGAAGTCATTAGTTTTATGTGAGTGCAAAGTGATCAGCAGATCTGCTGCAGATGGCTGGTTAAGACCTGGGCGCGTCTCTGCGTAGGTGTCTGTGCATTTGTCGGAGCAGGGAGAGGGAGAAAGGAGAAACGAACGGAAAGAGTGAGAGGGGAGAGAAAAGGCAGTGTGTGGGTGGCACCTGAGGATGTTAAGTGAAAAATCATTACCCAAACAAAGCAGCAGAGATGAAATTCTTCAGTCAAGGATACATTCAGTAACAAAAAATGTATGCCCTCATTTTAATGAAACCTAGGCTGTAAATAGTATTTAATTTTGAATTTTTAGCGTTTCAATCAGATATGTTCTACTGAGATTTACTATACCAACAGCAGCTCGAGCTGTAATAGCTCTTTTTAAGATTTATGTTTTTTAATTTACTGAAAGTCATTCCAGGTAATTCCTAAAAGACTGTTTTGAAGACACAGCAAGTATGGAGTGTTGAGAGCAAATTTGCTCCTAGTTTAATTGCAAAAAAAATAGACCTTTATTGCACAGAAGTTGCATACAGTAGAAAAAAAAATAGAAATACACCACCTTTCAAAATACGTTCACATTTCTCCAGCCATTTCATATTTTATTTCATAATCCAACCACGAACGTCAATATATTTTATAAAAATTTTATGTAACAGTCCATCACAAAGTATTGCATGACTGTGAAGTAGATTAAAATGATGAATGGTTTAAAATCTTTCACAAATAGAAATCTAACAAAAGGAGATGTGCAGCTTTTTCACCTCCCTTTACTCTGATACCCCTTTAGCAAAATGCAAATGCACACCACACTTTTCCCATTTTTATTTGTGAAAACGTTCTAAAATGTTGTATATTTTACCTATATTTGACAAATAATGTACTGCTTTGTGTTAATCCATCCAATAAATGTCTAATTAAATATATTTATTCAAAGTTTGTGGATGTAATGTTTCAAAATGTGAAAAAGTTTACAGGGGTATGATTATATTTTGTTTCATCTTAATTAAAGAAAGGACTGTATGGTGGCAGTTTGGCTCCAAAAACAGACTTCAATTTGATTGGTTCGGCAGTTTGTAAGATCATTAATTAATCATCATAGAAGTATAGGCATAATAGAAGACATAAATGTTTAAACATTTTTTTCTTCCTCAAATTTAAAGTGGTGGTGAAGATATACAATACAGTTCCATTCAGTGTATTTAGATAGCACCAGCTCACAACAGATGTCATGCCGAGACACTTTGCAAAGAAATAATTTAAATTCAATCAGGCATACATTATCAGTTGATACTAGATATCAAACAACAACGCAGTTTAAAAGGTTTCTGAGGAAACAGCAGATTGCATTGAGTCAATGACTTTCAACATTAAATACTATTTTTCATATTTGATCTGTAAATAAATCTTTAATGGGATAAAAGCTCTCATGTCTCTGTAGCCATGAGGTCTTGATTAAAACATAATACATGCTATTCTTGTCATCTGTCAGTGGACATAATGGCATACCTGATTAATGTATTTGTTAAAGGGAAAATAATGTTTTTTGGTCTTTTTAATTGAAATCTGGGCCAACAACTCCAAGCCATAGGTATAAATTCTTCAAAGCTAAATATCTCTTTGAAATTAAGAACATTTTAGGTTACAGGCTGTTTGCTGTGCCACAGAATCATTGTTTCCTGCATGTCCAGCTATGATAAACAGCCACTGTATGAAGATGCATTTGAGTTCAGCTGTTGTTGGATGAAATTCCTTACGGGTTAACACAGTGCTGAGCTGGTTGTGGCTCTGGTTTTGTGAAGCTCTAAGCAAAATTCGACACCCCCTCCATGGATCGCCTCCGGTGAACAAACTGCATTGTTCAGCCATGCAGCCGAAGAGGTCATCTAAGTAAAATAAAAATTTACTGAACATGAAAACTTGTTGTAGATCTGGGAGGTATGGATTGTGGTGCAGTTGGAGATAATGTGGTGCCCGTGAGGCTCTAAGCAGTCATTTAGTTTGCTAATATTTGTTGTAGTATGTTCTGGAGCTCATTACAAATCACAAGCTGGTTACAATAGGAACAATCATGCTTTTGAGAAAACATCTGCTCTGCATTTTAAATTCAACCATTATAAAAAAAAAAAAAAGCAAAACTGTGATTAACTGCAGAGCTAATTCATTTTCAACCAATGAGTCATATTAACACAGTATTGGCAGGCTGTTTAACCTCTTTGGCATAATTAAAAATGATGATGAATTGTGTGACAATATCCTACCCTCAATTCATCAAATGTTTGGACTTTATTAAATCATTTTCTACTTTCAATTAGAGCGAAATACATCTGAAGGCAGGAGTCAGATAGGAAGACGTTATTCCCACAGGACAGTTATAGACAAAAACTTTTAAAAGACTAATTGAGTCCCTGTTGGTGTCATTTTATTTAACAGTGTGTGCTCCTTAGTTCATGCCGACCATGTCTGAAGTTGATAAAAACAGCTTTTTCTCCTTTTTAACCACTGTTAAAAATACATAATGTCTCTCTGATACTCCCTAGTCTCTAGTGAAAGTGGAGCTTTTTGGTCAAATCGGCACCATGCTGAGCTAAGTGGTATTTTATCTAATGCATAAACTGGTTTTGCATATCAGGTGTCGCTCAAGTGCTGAACAGGCTGGACGGGAAACCATTTGACGACGCAGACCAGCGTCTCTTTGAGGTATTACGCTGCCTTCTGCATATTTTTAACACCAAACATCCTCTGACTGATTGTGGAAACCATGCTTTATTTATTCTAACTTATTTTTCCTCAGGCCTTTGTGATATTTTGTGGATTGGGCATCAACAACACGATCATGTATGACCAGGTGAAGAAGTCTTGGGCCAAGCAGTCAGTGGCTTTAGATGTAAGGGCACAAAATCCCATTGAATTTGTATTCATTTTCCCATCACAATTAACATACAGTCTCAGTGAAATTTCAGCTCTCTGGTTTTACGTTGTCAGGATGTAATGGTTTGGTCCTGGTTCTGAAACTACTTAAATTTAGCCTTCATTTTGCAAGAACACACAGAAAACTGACATTTTTATTTGAATAAAGGTTGCATGTAGATGTAAGTACACCCTATAACTCAAGGACTTGTAGTGGTTTTTGTCTTTATTAGTCTCTGATGTCACTTTTAAGACAGACTATTACCTGTCCAAAAATATTGATTCACAGCAATCCATTATAAATTCAGTCATATTGACAGATTCAAGCTAAACTGTATTTAAATTAATGTTGGTAATATAAATAAATCAAATTCAGTTTAGCATGCAAACTTCCACCAGAACCAGTCTCGTTTGCTGTGACTAGCAAAGGATTGACATTACAGAGTAGCCATCAAAATATATACATATATATATTCAAAAAATATAAACTACAGTTGCATGGATGACTGCAAAAATGCCCCTGTTCTGTGGCTGCAATACAAATCTATATTTGATTGCTGATACTTGCCCTCTTAAATTATGTGAGATCATCAAACATTTATTAAACACTAAAAAAAGGAAAAGAAAAGACAAGACAGGAAAACAACCTTAGACTGGGACTCAGATTTTCTTAAATCAGGAATTTGTGCTATAGTGTGATATATTTAACCATATATCACAGAAAGTAACAGCTGCAAAGTGGAAATTCTAAATTTTATTTTCACTTATTCGTCTCATGGGTCTTTGTATAACTTTTTAAATTTTATATATCCAGAGGAATGCATGCATGAAAAATGATGATCTCTTTTTGTAGATAACCTTCTCGCAAAGATTTTATTGGAAATTAATGAGAGGCAGTGTAAAGCAATCCCTCATCTGATCTGCAGATTGTAACCATTCAGGACTAGTCAGCCTTTACAATGTGTCCGAAGATTACAACGGGGAGCTGGTGGGGTACATTCGTTAGCACCGGTGTTTCAAGTACGAGAGGCAGAGAACAGATAGCTGGAGACAAATGCAGAATGAAATAATGTGGGTGTGTGTGCTTTGTTCCTGGCATCCCTGAATAAACATGAGCGTTTATGATTAAATAAGCTACTGCAAGAGTGTGCAAAGTATTTCTCCCAGGGAATGAGAGGAACATGGCGACCCAATCTGTGCTGATGTTGCTACTAGTGCAGATCCACATGTCACTGCTGACTTAATAAGAGAGATCCACAAATCAAACACCGCTGTGGTGTTTTCAGTTGTCTTGAAAGGAATATTACTGAATTAGAAAACAAAACTGATACTGTTATTATTTTGCAGGTTCTGTCTTACCATGCCACTTGCTCCAAGACTGAAGTGGATAAATTTAAGGTAACATATTTGCTCCTATAATTACCTCAATTGTAAATGGCTCATTTAAGCTTAATTAATTTTTTGCTTAATAAGTGTATATATAAATAAAAAACAATATATCTATATATCTATATATCTATATATATATATATATATGTATATATATATATATATATAGATATATAGATATATAGATATATAGATATATTGTTGTAGCAGGTTTTTTGTGTTTATTGTACCCTTTGTCAGTTTAGCATAGTTATATTTCATATTATATATTAGTTTATCGTGGCTTAGCTTATTTTATCTTAGTTTATGTTATCATAGCTCAGTTTTTATTAACTCAACTTAGCATTAAGCTTATTGCATTAGCTTATCTCACTTTAACAGAGCGTAGTTACATGTTACCTCGTTGCAAACAATTTCTTGTAGATTTTCTGAAAGAATTAAAAGTATTCTTATATCTGTATTAATAAATTTCATTTTCAACTTGCTCCAACGAAAAATAATAATAAACCAACAAGTATCAAGTGAAAACAGACCAATTGTGTTATTAGAAATGGATTGCTTCAGTCAATAAGTGATCATTCACAATGCATTATTTATAGACAAATGACAAAATTGACCATAATTACATTTTTTAACAGCATTACATTTCTGAAATATAGATGTGACCTATTTTCTTCCAGTTTCATGAGCACAATTTTCCCCTATGGCCAACACTATATTCGTAGTAGGATTCCTTGTCTCTCTCTCATGAATTCGTGTGATACTTCAGCCCCCCTCATTCAGCGCGATGCTCTGCTGCCTGCCTTTCTCCCTCTTCTTCCTTTCATAACTGCTCTACAAACAGAGAGAGCCCCATTGAGCTCACTTGCCTGGGATTCCACTGGAGTGCGAAAACGTAGTGACAAACAAACCTGGATGCCATTTTGTCACCTGGAGCTGTGAATTGAGAGTGTTGGAATACTTACCGACCTGACATGCAAATGTTTGTGAGAGAAACGAGACACACTCATCACTGAATGTGCTTTTCTAGAAAATAAATGGAGGTTAGAAAGTCTGAAATGGTCATTCTTGTCAACACAGACAGGAATTAGTTTTTTTTCCCAGATGGGCATGCAGCATTGATAAAAGACTCATGCTGAGAGTGGTTAATTGGAAATTATTTTTGTTTTTGTTTGAGTAACAATGCCAAAAAGCTGCTGAGCATTACTATTGCACAACTACATTTGTCAATGAGCTCAGAAAGTAAACAACAGAGAAACCCTTCAGTAAAGCTCCCTCATTAATATCAGCCCTCTGAAAACGAGGCCTCCGAGTCTTAATTAGCATGCTTTCATATTTTCATACATCATCCAAAAATGGCTCCACTGACCTCCACGTCTTCTATGTGGGCTCATGTTCTCATTCTTCCTCTATGTTTGCTCTCACCATGATGAAACAGGCTGCTAACATTCCCCTGGTCTGCGAGCTGGGCATTGATAAGCTCTCCTTTGATGATTTCTCCCTGGATGTCGACGCGATGATAACAGCTGCTCTGCGGATGTTCATCGAGCTGGGAATGGTGCAGAAGTTTAAGATCGACTACGAGGTAAAAGAGCAGAGCTTCTGTGTCTCATTTGCTTTAAATACTTGATTGAGCTTGCTATGAATGCTGTTGTAGATCCTCATGAAACCATTGACCCATGGGTCTCTTATCTCTTTCTGCCCGTCTTCCCCTCCAGACACTGTGCAGATGGCTGCTGACTGTCAGAAAAAACTACAGAATGGTCCTCTACCACAACTGGAGGCATGCATTCAACGTATGCCAGTGCATGTTTGCCATGCTAACGGTATGCACTGTGAGAACCACATATTAGCACAGATGATTTCTAAGGATGGTTTAGGTAACATGGACTTCAGATTTTATTGCAACTTTTGTAGGTCTTATAACAAAGTCGATAAAAGAGGTGTTAAAAACTTGAATTACACTGATCAGGCTTTTTCTGCCAGGTCCCAATTGCTGTTGTTCTCTTTGAACTGATTCTGATGTCCAAAACTCATGAAAGAGGAAAATATGTCACAATTTATTTTATAGAAGTAGCTTTAAATTCAGCATAAAATAATAAGCGATCCCAACCTTTATCTGCTTTTAATTGAACAAGAAAACATGTATGCTTCTGATGGAAAATGGTGGGAGTTCTAAGTTTTCATTCATCCATCCATACATACCTACTTAGTTCTGGGGCTTTACTGGAATACCTCCAAAGTAAGGTGCCCAAGAGGTAAACAGATGCCTTAACCATTTTATCTTATGCCTTTCGATTTGAAGGAACAGCTGAGCTCCCCTGGGATTAAAGAGCCCAGCCGCTCTATCAAGGACGCTCATTTCAGAATCTTGAGTCCAGTAGCTGGACATTACCGCAGACAAAAGTCCAATCTGTCTTTATATCCAGGGGGAGTTTCCTGTTTTTTTCCCCACATCTTCATATCCACTTCATCACTGGAGGTACAGAAAGAGGAGTCCTCACCAGAATGTGGGTTAAAGTGAAGGCCAGATTCAGTGGCCTTCACTTCACACTTGGTTCAAAACACCAAGATTTGCTCCTCAGTAAACAGTCATTAGGCTGATGAGTGCACTGATCCATGCATTTGTGGGTTAAAATTCTCATATCAATTTAATTATTGGATTTCAAACCTGAGATCAAATCAGTAAGATGACTTTGTGTGTTTATTAACTGTGGTTCTGTGCAGATATTTGTATGAATGGAGTTCCCAGGAGACTTACAGCATGTGATTCTTTTACTTGAGGTCCTTGGGGCAACACAAGGACCTAATGTGCTAAGCTAACACCATTTAATCAACTGTGGCATTAATGTGCAGTGTCCCATTTGAATTGATTTTTGGCAGGGGGAATTGAAATAACAGTGTATAAGCTGTTCAAGTTTCCTCTGTTCCTCTACGTCTTAATGAGTAGGCTGAGGGCCCCACTATCTTTGCTGCTATCCCTGCAGTGACCCACAGTGACGAAGTCAGCACATGATCTCCAGAACCCATTCATCCGAGCTAGAAATGTAGAGCAATTCAACTGCAGTCCCTATGGCATTTTGTGAAGATGCTGTGGTTTTGTTTTTCTTTTTTTAGCTTGATGCTGCTGTTTTTCCATTTTTATTCAATGTGCTCAGGATCTCATTGAATAATGGTGTGCTGCTGCTCATAAACTGTGTGTGTGTGTGTTTTATTTGCTTCCTGTCCTCTGTGCCAATCAGACGGCGGGTTTTCAGGAGACGCTGACTGAGCTGGAGATCTTTGCTCTTATTGTGGGTTGTGTGTGCCACGACTTGGACCACAGGGGCACCAACAATGCTTTTCAGGCCAAGTGAGTGCACCTTATTTCTGCGTCCACTGCTGCAAACATATGCATAAGCACACAACCTGTTGTATATTGTGCAGCAAAGCGTTTTAATATTTGCAATAAATTCCACAAGGATTCATAACCGTTTATGTTTTTGACATTTTGTCATGTTGCAACCACAAACCTAAATGTGTCTTCATGATGTTGTGTGCTTACTAATATTCTCTAACTCCTCTGTAGCCTTCACAGAATAGCTGGATGTATACTGGAATTTCTACTTACTATTTAAGTAATTCTGAATAAAAATTTTGGAATTTATTTTTTGTTTCATAGTAAATCGGGCTGAATATAAATTCAAATATTCTGTTTTTAGTTCTAAACAAATTGGACAACCACCAAGCATTTTCCTTCCTGTTCACAGTTTTTACTCAAATTTATGTTTTAAGTTATATGACAACATCTAAATTATTAAATACTTTAACAGAAACCGCTATTGAAATCATTTTTAATGAAAAAGTGGTCATCTCTTCCGACTCCTTAATTTGTAAGGTGGAGTTTGATCTATTTCTGACAATTCGTCCCTCATATATTCATTCTGCTTTTCCAAACCAGAACAACTGCGACGTCTATGAATATTTATTTTTGTTTCAAAATTTAAATATAACTAAAGCTCCAACTTACAAGCTTTACTTTAAGTAAACAATTCTCACGCTATATGGGGACCTTTTTTTTTTAAGATCACCTAATGACCACATTCAGACTTTGACATTATAGTTTCATCTGTAGTTTCGGTTATGAGTCTCAAGCGTCCCTTTTTATTGAACTATAAGTTAGAGACAGACTGAACTGGAGAGGAAATCCAAAGAGAGTTTTAGAGCAGATTTTACTTCTCAGCTCTTGTGGAAAACTTATTATGCTATCCTTCTTTTTTTATCTCAATGTGTTTTTGTTTTTTTGTGCGTGTGTGTGTGTGTGTGTGGCAGGACGGGTTCAGCCCTCTCTTTGCTTTATGGGACCTCTGCGACGCTGGAACACCACCACTTTAACCATGCTGTTATGATCCTGCAGAGCGAGGTGTGTTATGTTCCAATATCTGCTGCAATGCAGTTACCGTTCACCTTCTGCTGCATGTGATTACCAACACTGCTGGCAATAGAGCCTTTAACCTTTGTTCCCTTCGGAGATGGGATATTTTTAAACTGCAGTCTGCAGCTGCAATTTCACCCACATTCCTTCAGTGGAAAATGGACTTTATGGCTCTTATTGCACAACTGTTGCAGAAGGCTGCTTTAGTAAAGTGCAGATAACTGAATAATATGAATACAGCTCAGTAATGGGAGAAAGAAAGTACACACTGTTTTACAGCTCAGAACTGGTCCCTACCAGATTCTAAATCCATTTACATCTAAGCTCGAGTGCACAAAAACACACAAGAGATTCCAAGCTGTCGTAATTTACTAAATAAAAAAGACAGAAAATGGAAAATAAATCTGTGGAAAAGTACACCTTGTGATGTGATGGCCTGTAAAACTACTTTTAGTAGGAAGAACTTGAAGTAGATGTTTTTTGTATGACTTAATCCAATTTTTGTATCAGTGTGAAGGAATTTTAGCCAATGCTTTGTTACATTGCTTTAGCTCTTATATCTGCAAAGTAAGGGGCTAAAGGATTTGTACTGATTTATTTCTTAGAACCAAAGAAGACTGTTACAGAAGTGTTGTTGTTTATTGAAATGCAACTTTATGTATTTTTATGAAGCATCTCGCCCACAAAAACATGCAACATGTAAGGAGATGCCTTTAGAGTCCTCTGCTGAGGATCAATTAGTCAGGTGAACCGAACGAGAATCACCTGCCTGCTCCTTTACATCTGCATCTAAATAAATGGAATAGTATTGAAAAGTTTCTTCATTTCAGTAACTGGATAGACTAAGTGAAACATATTATGTAGATTAACTACACAAATTATAATAATGTTTAGCTTACAGCTCTTGAGATTAAAATATCAGAGCAAATCAACAATAATAATAATGAAAATATTTTTAATGCAGAAATGTGGGCCCAATGAAAAGTTTGTTTGATACTTGCCTAAAGGTTGCCGTTTTTTAATGATTAACAACATGTTGCAATATGTTTAGATTTGGATGCTTAAGATTATATTTAAATATTTTGAGAAGTTGATGGATATAAGGTCTTTTTTAAAAAAAAATCTTTATACTTAAAATCAAGGAGTACCTTGTTTTTATAAAGACTATACGTGTTAACGTCGTGTAAGGTGTAATAACACGATCAATCACATTTGTCATCTGCTTCTGTTAAAAGGTGTCTTGTGTTTGATTTCACATTTTTCCAGCATGCCTTCCAAACTGCAGTCTAACTGAAAAGCAAAGACATCTGATAGATTGGGGAAAATAAAGAAAAGATGAAACAACTAAATAAGTAGTTTATTTCAGATAAACTGACATAAACTATTTATTTTAGAATATTTTAAAAAAACAAGGTACCGTAATCAGATTTCTTTATTTAAGGAATTTGTAAATAATTTGCATGCCAGGACAGTTTAAAGAAAACTATTAAATGTCCAAGCATTTTAAATTGTCTTCATCTAGAATTGTATTTGTTTTTATTCTTAACAACAGTCACATCAGAATTTGAGAAGTTTTGCTATGTTTAATTAATTTTAAAAATAGGTACGCATGCGGCCAAGTCCACAATTTCATAAGACACTGGATGTAAGCAGAAATGCAAAAAATAAAAGATTTGACATCTGGAGAAGAGTTTAATTTGGCTGCATCTTTTTGGAAAAGCTTCAAGAAAGACGCAGTGAAAATTTCAGCCAAAAGCATTTTTAATAAGCGTCGACTTGTATCAATGGCCTGTGCTGACAAGCCAATTTTGCACCATTTCCTAAAGTAGAGCCTCACAAAGTCATCCAAAGGGCCACAAATTACCCCTCCCTGGCTACATTGCAGGCCCCTACTGCTTAAAGGTTGTAGCTCATTTTTATTGATAACAAAAAAAAAAATAAAACCTTCTTTTTTTATTATTAATAAAAAGAAACAACCAGTCACATCACCAGAAGTGTTTTTCACACTCCCGGTGATGTGTTTTTATTTCCATAGAAATAAGTGTTGATTAACTGGTGATAGCCACTATTTTATTAATGAAGTCGACTGCAGTCTTTTTTACACTCTGAGGCCAGATTGGGGCAGGAAAAAAGCCTGTTAATTTATTCCTGCTCAGCCATTAGAGTAAGGAATTAGTTTAAAAAACAAAGAACTTTTCAGGGTTTTTAGTTAACAGTTCAAACAAAGTACAGAACATCATTAAACAAGTGTTTAAAAGTTAACGCTTTTGTCAACAAATTATAACAGAAGTTGTAGCTGAAGGAATTTAGATAACGTAATTAAACATAAAAAATTAAAAAAAAACATGATTAAAACTATATATTAATGTGAAGTTTCTTACGTTCAGCTCCACTCTGGTGGATTACACCCATTGAAATAATGTTGTTTCCAAATAACACCAGCCCTAAGTTTAAATGAATGAAAGGTACTAAAGGCCACATAAAAAATGAATGAGTTTGCGCTCACAGTGCTTGAAGGTAACCGTGTGCTCCCTCAGTTGCCTGAGTAAACAAATAGCTCAGGCTGCCCTTAAATCAATTTAATTACGGAGATGATAGATTCGGTGGTAATTGGTTGGGAGAACGACGTTTTACCAGGTGGTCGGGTTTCATGCACTTGTAATTGGAGGTGTTTTTTGAGGGGAGCAGCCGAGACGGGGCTGAGGAGAGGAATCCAGTGGCTTCATTATCCCGGCGCTGACAACACGGAGAGCTGACAAATGTTTACCTCGACTACACGGCGTGGCTGGATCTGCTGTTGTCCTCATGTTAATTAGCATACAAATGAACAGTGTGTGACTAATTCGAGTAGAAGGCATGATTCAGTTGAGCTCTGATAAAAGTGTAAAGGGGTCGAATTGTCACTCGGCGCCTTTGCGTCTCTCGCCTCCGTCTCCATCTGCAGCAGGTGTGACAGCACCACAGACATCCTTTACGTCATCGCTGTTAACGTGGTTCAGTGTTTTTACGAGGACCTCTGAGATGATGAGAGAAGTCAGGGGCATGTTTGCACAAATGTTCAGAGCTAAGCTGTCTGTGTTTAAAACAGTGTGTTATCTGGTTTTAAGAGCTCCGTTGACTCTCCAGTGGAGAGCGCCTGGATGGTGAATGAATGTACCGTACATGCTGCATTAAAAACCCAAGATATGGAGCTCACTTATTAGGAGCTGTTGAGAAGCTGCTCCCCTGCACAGATCCAATTAGTTTCATTGGAAAAATTCCCTTGAAAAAGCAATTTGATTTGTTATAGTGTTAACAATAAAACTCAACGCTGAGTTTCTGTGAATTGGAGAAAATTCACAATAAATTCAAACTTCTGAACCTAATAGATAGGTTTAAGAATCACAAACAATAATCTGACAACTAGCTTCTCATCAGAAACCAGACATGAATGTACCTCTCTCTCTTTTTTTAAATTTATTTATTTTTTTACATCTCTAGAGTTATTTACCACCCAGTTATTTTACTAATTATGTTTAAAATCAATTTGTGTGTGGTGATGACCTTAAGACTCTGCAGAGTTTTCCCACTCACAATGTCAGATGGCTTCGGGAACCAGACATGGTGCCACTCCAACAAGCAAAAAACAATGCATCAAAATTTTTATGGTGAAGTTTGCTAATATGCTCTCATTTTGATACATGTTTTCAGCCTTATGCTGGTCTGAGTTTAGAAAATTGTTCAGACTCCACTCATTTTAAGTCATAGAAGGTTCAATAGTATTTTCCACGTTTACAGCACCACCTCTAAGACCTGGTAAACACATTATGATGTGCTAAACTGGAGGAATTTCCTTTCCCACTGCATCCATTACATCACAGGCAACAGGAGATGGACGAGTCATGGTTTATTTAATTGCAGGAATCATTTAAGTGCAGAAATAATCATAAAAAAAACACTTTGGCCAATGATTTTGCACACTGCCACAAATTTGTGAATGCCTTCCTGGTTTAACTGGATTAAAACCTTAATGTTATGTGGAAGGTTTGTGTGCATCCTACTATGAAAAGTCAGCATGGTGGCTATGAGCCTGTAAACTAAAACTAGAACTGATTTTGTGACTTGAGCCACTGAAGCGAAAGCAGGCATGCCTTTCACTGAAGCAGCAGGAGCTAGTTGGCTCAACAACGCAGACATGTTTCTAACAGTCATGGAGGGAGGAAGCTGTAGGCTGGCATATTTAATGTGGCACATTCATGTCTGCATTGGTTTGATCAGAAAATAACTTGGAGCACCATTAAGATGAAAAACAAATCACACTTAACTCTTTGCTTTTAGATTTTATTCAGCTCGGGTGAGGTGCTATGTTAACTTTTCAACAGTTGGGTTGTGAGAAAGAGGATTAGGGCCACACAAAAAAAAATCACTTACATCCAACATGTTCCTAGAATATCAGTTCACCTCTTGCACAACTCTTTGTCACTGAAGCTGACTGCTCCCAATAGCCTGTCTGCATTAATATTGTGTCTTTTTTTTTTTTTTGAGAATTGTAACTTTAATCTGAAAATTCCCAAAAGAAGTAAAGTCAAAATTCTGAAATTAAAGCCAGAATTTTTGATATTATTATTTTCAGGTGAACTAATTGTCCTCGGTAGAATTGTAACAGTAATTTTTAGCTTTTTAATATTAAATATTTAACTTTTAATGGTTCATGAAGTACAATTGAGTGGACTAGTTTGAACTTTCTTTAGGCCAGTTAGGGTCAACATTATATCTACAGGCTCAAATATATATAGTTGCACTCCCACTGTTATTTTCATGAATGTAACTCTGCAATTCACATCTTCTTTTGTTGCCATTAACAAGACTCTAGCATAATCTTAATGGATGTCCGAGCACTCTCTTATGCAAAAATGGTAGAGCTATTTGAAAGTGTTGGGTTGTGTTCCTGACTAAATACGGTAACTTAAATCCAGTCAGACTGGATGAATTTTAAGCCTCATCAGTGGTCAAACATTCAGCAGAAATTATGCCTGGTGGATGTCTGCGGTGAAGGCGTTTTATTGAATGAGTAAAAAAAGCTTTGTTTTTGTTGTTTAAGCGTCTTTTTCCTGAGTTATATTAAGAAATATCCTAGAAATCAATAGATGAATATGTCCTGAAAACTGACTATTTCAACAGGGTGTCCAATCTGTATTGAGGATGGTAGGAATGCTAAATCTAAAAAGTAATTCACACAGAGCCTGTCAGTATTTTTGATGTGAAGCATTGTGTCTTTCTGTCATGTAATAACCATGTTTGCCTCCACAGGGTCACAACATCTTCTCCAACCTCTCCTCCACGGAGTACAGCGACCTCATGCAGCTGCTCAAACAGTCCATCCTGGCCACAGACCTCACGCTTTACTTTGAGTATGTTCCTCTAAACCCACTGAATCCACAACACAAAGCACACTAGCAGCTGTCAGGCTCACCTGAGAAGACTGCTTTTTCAAACCTCGGAGTGGTTGTTCTCGCGAACAACACCCCCTGGTGGACAGAATGCGATTTGCAACTTTATCTAGAAGGTCTTTGTTTCTTTCCCTTCAGGAAAAGAAACACGTTCTTTGAATTGGTCAGCAAAGGGGAGTACAACTGGAATGTGAAGGCTCACAGAGACATGTGCAGGTGAGGTTGTCTCTCATAGTCCCTGAAAGTAGAAATACAATGACGTCATAGTTTTCAAGACTTAATATAACTCTGTTCGTTCTTCTCAGGTCTATGATGATGACAGCCTGCGATCTTGGAGCTGTCACGAAGCCATGGGAAATATCACGCAAGGTGACAAATATGCGGTGAAAAGTGTCAACGTGTTACTTATGTTCACACGGGGCTGAAAGTTATCAGATTAGATGATTTCGATCTTTTTTGCTTCTTAACAAAGCTGCTTAGTTGGGGGATTGGTTGCTTTCTATAATAAACTGATTCAGCTCACTACTTTACACACTTTTTCTTTCAATTTTTTTCTCAGGTTGCAGAGTTGGTGACGAGCGAATTCTTTGAGCAGGGAGACCGAGAACGACTGGAGCTAAAGCTCACGCCCTCTGTGAGTAAATCAGACCAGCTCAGCGTTTGTGCTTTTTGCAGTCTCTCTCACCCCGTGCCCTCTGAGAGCTGATGATGCCGACACGATGATATATTTTCTCTGCTGTTCGGAAACACACTGACTTTGTAGGAAACACGAGAGCTTGTGTCTCTTAGCGTGAGGAAAGTGTAGGGTCAGCTTGACCGCTCCGCTGCCCTGCATTCAAAGCAAATTTTTTTCTATTGGTTCATCTGCAAACCCACAGACAGTTTTGCAGACCTAAAGCCTTGCAAAACTATTTATGCTGTTGGATTTTTTTTCCCTCCCATTTTTCACCATAAACCCCAAAACTTCAACATGTATTCTGTGACTTTAGACCAACACAATGTAGTGAGTACATTTAAAGTAGGTGGAAAGTTGTGCATGGTTTCCAAGGATTTTAGAAATAAAAATCTAAAAAGTGTGGAGGACATTTGTGTTTATTCTTGAAGTTGTCATAGAAATTCCAGTTTTGCACATCTAGAAACCAAGAATTGCTTTTATTTTTCTTTGGAAAATAACCGAAACACAGACAGATTGTATAGAGAACATTTGACAGCATGAATTTTAAAGTCTTGTCACAGATTCTTCATTCTATTTAGGTCAGTACTTTGACTGGGCCAATCTTATACAATGAAATACTTTCATATAAGCCATCCCAATGTTGCTCTGGCTGTTTATGGTCATTGTCCTATAACAGCTTTTCTTCCAGGATTCCCCCTGTCCTAGCTGAACAAAAGCATTCCCACAGCATAATGCTGCCTCAGTTATGTAGATGTTGTGTCCAGAACAATCTGCAGCATCACTTTTCTGCCATACATAGTGCTGTCTTTAGATCCAAAAGATCTTTTTATGTTTAATTTAACCAGGCATTTGACTTCAGATGCCTCTAGATTTTCCTTTTCCATCATTTCCATAACAATGAGAGGACAATCATGCGCTCCTTTGTGTTGGTTTACCACATGACATCCCAATGAAACACACAATTTCAGTGTGTTTCATTGGGATGAAATGAGACAAAATATGAAAATGGTTACAGGGTATGAACGGTGACAATGTATGTTGGTATAGAAATGGTAGATTTCTCGCTCCTAATTACAAAGGTTGCTTTCATTCAGAAATATTTCTACTACCCTCATGGCTGCAGCCAGCAGAGGTGTGCTGTCAGCCTAGAAAGGAGAAAACCGGCTGGCTTCTGCCTGCAATTAATGACTGTTAAGTAATCAAGCCCAGCCACATTGCCTCCCCTCTGAAATAAGTAATAGAGTAGCCTCAGGTCTGCTGCTTTTGTCGAACCTTTAGCTCTCTGTTGTGTGTGGGCGTTGGAAATGAAATATTAACTTCTGAGTCGTAGCCCGGTAACTATCTCTGAAGCGCAGACTCAGCGGAGCCTCTTAAGCTCGGGCTGCATGAATGAGGGAGAGGAGAAAATGGCCGTGAAATAAACCCAGCTGACTTGAGAGCGGAAAGAAGAAGTTCCTAAGAGGAGAGCGCTAAAAGCAACACTTCAGGGCCTGTATGAGCATGAAAATCATAAAAGCAAACAACTCTTGCTCTCTCTCTCTCTTTTTTTTTTGCCTTTCAGGCCATCTTTGACCGTAACAGGAAGGATGAGCTTCCAGGGCTGCAGCTGGAGTGGATTGATGGAATCTGTTCGCCTCTGTACGAGGTAAAAAAGAAAAAGAAAAGAAAAGAAAACCCACACGACTGGCTGCTCTCCGGCCTTCACTGTGTCACGCTTGTTGCACATCCGCCTCTGACATCAGCAGACGCCATCCTTCCTCGGTTATTGTCCCTCACTGACGGCAGCAGTGAAACTGTCGCCAGCGAGTGTTTGACTTTCTTTGCAGGCGCAGGTTTCTCTGTGAAAGAGAGAAATGCTTTCAATCGAGGAGCTCTGAAAAAGCTTCAAGGTTACGTCCTGTTCTTGTTCAGAGCAGCGGAGCGAGCGTGCACTTTGTGACTGTGAGACGGCGTGTGAATAGAGATGTGAGTCAGGTTGAATCTCCTCTGTAAGACGGTCTGCAGTGGGTTGACTTTTGGCCTCTATTAGCTTTAGACACAGGAAATTCGGACTTCTTTTACAGATGAATCTTTGCAAGGTAAAAATATGAATCCGAGTTACTTCCTGGTTACTTTTTAGGGAGATTTTTGCTGTTCTAACTTGTCTTAGTAAATTTGAATATCACACAGAGAATAATATTTTGTGTATTTCATTTAATTTTCAGCCTTTAAAAATGACAAAATAAGGCAAGTAAAAATATTTTCAATAAGGATATTATCCACACAAACATAGGGAAGAACTACCAACTTGAAAAGGACTGTGAAACTACAAAGCTTCTCTGCTGCCTGGCTGATCTCAGAATCCAAACATATTATGGAAAGTTTAGTGGAAGGAAAAAGTGTGGTACTGTACAGTGTATCTGCTCAGTGGCCATCGGTCTGTGGCTCTGCTGAGGTTTTCAGGAAGCTCTGGTTACTGTAAGTGACCTCCAGCTTGTTTGCATTGTCAGAGTTGCTGCTTTACATCGTCTTCTTTAGAAAACTGTGGAGATTTTCTACAAGGTTTAGATCAGGTGAGTTTGTTGGCTAATCAGGTGTGGTGATACCCATGTCATAGAACCAATTATTGGTTATTTTGGCTGTGTGTGACCAGCCATGAAAGTAAATGTTAGAATTCATAACTCTATCAAGACTGTAGCTATCTCTGTTGCTTATGTCCTTTTTTTCAGCCACACTTTTTCCTTCCACTAAACATTCCCTTAAAATGCTAGGATACAGTATTCTGTGAACAGCCAGCCTATTTACCAATGCCCTTTTAAGATGTGCCTGTATAGAAGTGTGTGTTTCTGTGTGACGTCAGCCGAGGCTGATCTGCCCCTCCCACATCCAGCAGCTGTGTGGGAGGAAGAAGAAGGCAAACTTACTGAGGAGATCAGCTCTGTTAAAGCATGATGCGTGATCAAGTTACATTGATGAAAATCACAACGAGGATGAGTTGTTAAAGCCCAGATGAAAGAAATAAATCACTGGTCTCCACAGAAATGGGTCATTTTCTAGGATTTTCCAGTGAAACTGTACAGAAGCACATTACTTTCTGGAATTATGAGTCAAAAGTGCTGATGAATTATCTTCAGATCAGTCGGTGCAAGTTAGAATGGACTAATCTTTGCTGGGCTGTAATTTCACTGGTGTTACTGTCTACGGTGTGTAGATACTAACATGTCAAAGCTCAGTGAGTGTATGGGGGGTGTTCTGCCTCATCTGAAGGGCTGATGTTTGGAGAATGCAGATATGGAGCTCACGGTTTTGCTTCTGCCAATTAAACTTGCAAGAGGAGGGAAAGGCAGAGGAGGGTAGAGGGGAGGGGAACAGAGAAAAGAGAAAAAGGATTTTTGTCCGTGGGTGTAAGAGATCTTGTTCTTGATTTCGCTGATCTCCTCATCCTGGTGGTGGTGGAATATTAATAATCCCTGATTATATAAGCTTCCATCCTCATACCCCAGCACGAGACGGTAGACTCTTTCTGTCTCTCTGAGACTAAATAATGGAACGATCGTGCTGTGCAAATAACTGAGCAATCTCCCCAAGAAACTGCCACTTGCTGTAAAAACACAGCAAATATTCACGGGGCATTTTGTACTTTTTTTTTTTTTTTTTACAAATTTTCCACCACCCCCTATTTGTATTGCTGTTTAATACAATAGTATACCTACTCATTTATTTTTTAGACAAAATGATTAAATGTATACTTACATGGGTGGCAAAAATTATGCAAATCTTTATTTGCTGCAAAAATTAGCACAAAGGCCTCAGAAGACTTTTTCAAAAATATTTTTTTTTTACAAAATGATTCTGCATATTAGATCATAAAACAACATTGTCTGTCCCAGTAATGTAGTGTACTTTGCAGTAGTGTCAGCAGAATCTCCAGTAAAGATGTTTAAAGACATAAATGTTTTAAATTTGTTGTTTAGTATCTCCAGCATGGAGGTATAAAAAATTTTGGAGGAAAATGCAAACTATTCAAAAAATATTCAATCAAGATCATTCTGTTCACAAATGAAAAAATGTATTTCTATTCTTTCAACGTATTTCTTAATTTAAAGTTATCTTCATTACTTCTGTTCCTTCATTTTTTCTGTAAAGCACTTTGAATTACCTTTTGTATACCTTGTTGGTGAGATACAGACAAACTATTCTTGCCTTACTTGGGGTATATTTTTAAATATGTAACTTTGGATCCTCCTTTGAGAGATTCCTCAATCAACTACAATATATGACCAATTTATCTCTGGAAAAATGTATGCCTTTTACACCCACCCCTATTTGTTTTGTTGTTTAAAAGTTAAGGGTTAACTCGAGACTTTTCACACTTATTTCCTCACTTTTGTGAATTGGATGCATACAGATGTTATATTTGCATATGAAACAGAGTTAATGACACAATAAGTAATTACAGAGACTTGTTAGACAATGTTAGAGAAGCAACGTCCTGTTATCTTCCTGGTAATTTATCAAATGGAAGGTGACAAGTTTGCTTACCCTGCCAGTTACACCTGAACAGAGAAAAATGACAACAGCAACTAATCTCAGTCACACACATGCTTCTAATCTTTAAAGAGCAGGCGTTTTGATGGACTGCAGCTATCAAGTGCTTGTTTGTTTTCACTTTTGTTGTGAGTTGTTCTCCCTCTATATATATTGTTTTATTTCTTCTTCCTTAAATTATTCATTCGATGAACAATGCTGAGTTTGAGTTCATTATTAAGCAGCAGTACGTTCAAATCTCAACGCGAACCACCACCGTCTTGGAAACTTTGAAAAGCTGCAACTAATTTAGACTATGAGAGAAACATCAATGTTTTCTAGAAATATTTTACCAACTGGACGCTGAACCAGAGTTAACTTTAATAACTTCATAATTCACAATCGTTTCTTAATGAAACATCAGGATATGATCAATTATACACATTTTAACACAGTAAGTGATTTCACAAAAATGTTTTATGTGACTATGTATCTGTTTTTAAAGATTTTCCTTTCTTTTCCCATCTCTTTTTAGACTCTTGTCAAGTTGAACCCCAAACTTCAGCCGATGGTTGATATGATACGAGCAAACAGAGCCAATTGGGAGGACCTGAACAAGAAGAGACAAAGTGGCCAGAGTGTTTCCGCCCATGCCAGCCCCTACAATGACGATGCCACAGAAACCAAAGCCTGCCCAGTGGACAAAGCCGGCAGCATGCCCTGCTGCTGCGGCGACTCTGAAAGCACACCATCCAAAACGGCCAGTTAGCTTCTGCTGAAGAGCTGAAGCGTCCCTGGCCTTTTTTATTCTCCAGAATGCAGCCTGCAGCAGAGGCAGTGCATGCAGAGGTTCTTGGGCTCTGCTCCTCTTCGCTTTTGCAACCAGAGATGAGCTTTAACACTCAAGAGTGTGGCGCGATCCCTTCAGATTTTCTGCTGAAGGTTGACATAGCCGCATTTGGCCGGCTCATCAGAGAGACTGAAGATCAGATGATGACACCTCGTCAAGGAGGAGAGGAAATTCAAACCACTGTGTTGCTCTGACGTTTTGGCAAAAGACACGAAGAGTGTTGTTTGTCTCTGTTGTGGTTTATTTTTGCTCTTGGTATCTCTCTGTGTTGCTCGCATTTTGTTAGGTTAAAGAATCTTCTTTTGTAAATCTGTAAATAAGCTGTTGAGTTGTTTGAAACTTTATGCATTGGATTGGATTGTGGTTGTAGAGCCTCTTCTGAAGGATGAAGAGGTGTAGAAACAGTAGGACCTGTGGCTTGCAATGCAAATTGAATTATGTGCTCCCTCCCTTCCTGTGCCTTGTTTCCAGATCCTACTGAAAAATGCATGGCCTCTGTGTGAGGTTCTCACGTTATGGAAATTCTTGTTGAACCGTGCTGAATTTCTGCCATAATTTGTAAAACCAACGATTGCAGCTATGTCTTGACCCCTTAGTTTTCAGCAAAGAATTATAATAACCAACAAATGGAAACATATTTTGGCCCAGTTTTATACTCTCTTGTCACACAAACATACACAATGTGCCTTGAGAAAGTTGCTCTCATATCACATGGATTTCTGCAGGGCGAAACTTCAGCTATGATGATTCAGTACTGACAGCTAGAACACAAAATGTCACATTTTATTTCAAAAGCCATGGTTAGACATTTTCAGGGTCTCTCTCTCTTTTTTTTTTTTTTTTTGCCTTTTGCACCAATGATAAAAGCTCATCCCACTGTTATGATTATCTGGAATATAAAAGGCTGCAGTGAGCAATGAAAACTTAAAATGTCATAAAATCACTTAACTTTGTCAAAGGGAAACATAATCAACTCCATTCCTGCAGAATTATTCTTACTGATCAATTAAAGCAAAACAGGCTTTAAAAAAATGATACCTCTGCAAAGAACAGCTCTAGTGGTCATCTATACTCTTCCACCTATTCAAGACTGCTGCTTGCAGTCTACATGCGGAAGAAAAATCCAATGAAACTCTCCAGGGTATTGGCATTTCCAGGAGGGATATAAGGTTCCTCCAGTAAATGTTCTTGATCCGAGGGGCTCTAGTAAACCTCAAAAAGACCCTGGAAGCCAGTAGATACGATCTGTGACCAATAGCTCTACTTTAAGGCTGAGCCTTACCTCTATTCGTAGGAAGATCAGTTTTGTTAGTTGTTTCTGGGATCTCATTCTTTCTGCCATGATTCATCTCTCATGGCAACATGTGAGTCATAAAAAAAATACAGATACATCACATGCTTTGCTGTTTTGGCTCTTTACCTCAACAAACTGGAGGAACACTCTCAACATTGATGAGACCTCAAATCTCTCTGCCCATCTTCTGCTCTGTGACACCATCATTCATTAACAAAGCAAGTAGCTACACAACTCCTCTGTGTGAGGGAGTGACTTACCCTTGAACTGGAGAACACAAACTACCCTGGTCTGGTTAAAAACTTTGATCTCAGAGATGCAAACTCTCATTCCGGCTGTTCTCACCTTGCAGTGAGCTGCTCTAGTTTATGATAAAGATCATGGCCAAAAGACGCCAACAGAACCAGATTGCCTCCTCCACAAGGATTAAAGATAAGGGACATACTCAACTTAGTGCCAGGGTTACAGACACAGCCCTTGGTTTGGGTATGTAATGACTACCATGGCTTTAAAACGTCCCAACATCCCATATTCTGGCAGATTTTCTTCAGGCAGAGATCTGTTCTATGGCCCGGATGAATCCTGAACCCGAGGTTCTACGATCCAGTGAGATTTTACAGTGCAATCCCTCATTATCTGGAGTATACTCTCCTGTCTCCTCTCAGATGACATACAGCTGTAGCCAGATATTTTCATTCACTATGAAAAGAAACATGAGAATTCTTGTTTTTTCACTGGCTGACATTAAATCTGATTAAACAGTTCCTGTTTTAGGTCAGTTAGGATTGCCATAATCTCTTTTATTTGCTAAATGCCAGAATAATGAAAAATATCTATATTTTTTTATTATTCTAACATTACTTTCTTCAAATTCTGAAGTTTATATACATTAATATGGCAGTGCCTTCACACAATTTGGGAATAATCACATTATGAAATCATGGCTTTGTAAACGTTGTAATTCACAATATTTGAGTTAAGTAGAAGCCCACTTGTTGATGTTTTATAAAGGAACACCTCAAACTCACCACTTCCTTGTGTGGCATCATCGACACGTCTGGTTCTTTCTTGGGTTCAGATGTCTGCAGACATCTGCTCAAAGAATTACATGCCGATATAAATAGCATGGAAATATTAATCTATGATACCAGGAAGGAGACGGGTTCTATGTCTCCTTCCGACTTTGTAACGATTCTGTAAAAGTGCTTTTATCCATAGTAAACAAGTCCTGTACTGACATGAACTAAAAAGTCAATCAACGAGTAAGATGCCATATCTCCAAAACCATGATAAGAAGCCAGTTTACATAAAAAAAAAATGCACTCAAGGACAAAAACATTTTTTCGGACACATCTCTTATTCTTGCATTTAGCAAATAGAAATAATTTGGTAATCTAAACCAGGACCTGTAAATATCTAGTCTTGTCTCAATCTGCTCTTTTCTGAACTCCCATTATTTCTTTGCAGAAATGCTATAGCAACACACACTACTAGAGTAAGTCTTAAACCACCACTTTGTTTATCAGGGACCTGGATTATGCAGAGCAAAACAACAAACAATTTCCTATTGTGTAGATCTTCGTTCGCCTTTTGTCCCCCACTTGATGTTTCCTCAGGTATAGGTGCCATAAATTTAACTTAACATTTAAGAAAATTCGACATTTTGGTTAGTTATTAAGCTATTCATAGCACCTCACATGACAATGTGCCAGTTTTATATTCACTGGGAGTCGGACTGAGCTTCTATAACTCACAGATGTTGAGATTGCACATAAGAAGTCTGCAGAAGTATGAAGCATTTTAGGTTTGTGCAGAATTATTGAAAGAGACCAAGTGGAGTGATTGGAAAACATATTGCATTTCTTGACATGGTTCCCTACCTCATTTCCTTGATGTTACGTTCTTACTTTCTTTTATATTTCCT
>CAEGAG010004750.1:0-26005 GCA_903067065.1 Brachyrhaphis terrabensis | reverse complement strand
TCAATGGAAAAACATTTAATTAAATAATTTTTTGGCTGTGCTCCATAATGACAATGGCTATTTTTAGAACTTGCTCCGCGGGCGACTGACAATGTCCCCGAGAGCGACCGGGGGCCCGCGGGCACCGCGTTGGTGACCCCTGGTCTAGAGAAACATACCTCAGGTGTTTTTCATGTGGCTCGTTCACAAATTGTAAAATCCATATTTTCAATCTTTCATTTCTTCCTAAGTTTGTCGAACATGAAGCGGCAGGAAGAGCTCGTCTCCATCTTGTTTGGGATCAGCAGCTCTGGTTTCCTCTTTGTTCTTTTCTCCTGTTTCTCTGCTGAGGTTCCAATTAGTGAGCAGAATAAAAGCTTCAATGAGAAACTTCAGAGCTTCTGCATCTGAAATCAGATGGATTTGGGTCACGCTGTGCAGAACTCTGTCGGAAGCAGAAAGATTTTCATATTTAACTTCTAAAGTTGGTTTTCTGACGCTGATCTTAGTGGATGTAACATCAGCTCCTCTAAACGGGTCTGAGAGGAGGCGAATCGGCTCCGATTACAGATGAAACCCATCAGAAAGTCCGATCCGTTCCCAATTAGTGGCAGAAGAATTCCCTGCCAGGGCCGGACGTGTGCAGAGTGGACGCTGAGGGACGGATTGGGGACAGGATTAGTTCCTCAGAGGGCAGAGTGCCGCGCTGATCAGATATTCATCCCAAATGAGACATTTTTCCTTTCACTGCTGTTCCCCCGGTTGCCGTGTTAACTAAATCCCTGACATTTCTTCCGCCGCGGCGGTTTGAGACGGACGCTGCAGAGGAGTGAGGTCATCGGGTCAAGTGAAGCAGCAGTCGTCTTGGGAGAGCTCATTTCCAGCAGACGCTGCTGCTGTTCGACCTGAGAGCAGCAGATTGTGTCAGACGATGGATCCTCCTGCTCCAGACGACTTTTTAGCATCTTTGGTGACGGAAACATGATTCATAAATGAAAATATAGATATTGTTTCTAAGGCGGACGGTTTGGCTGTACTGCTTCACTGCTGATGAAGCTTCACAGCTTCATCAGCAGTGAAGCTTCTGATGAAGCTTCACTGCTGCACCAGAAAGCTTCTGCAGAGACTCAAATGTTGCACTTTGTGACTTTATCAAATAAAAACATCTCAGATCATCTCTGAACTCCTCCTGGATGGTTGGAAGCAAAGTTACTATAGTTAAATAAAGCTAACCAAATAACAAAAACTGAAACTGAGAAAACATTTTTGTTAGCTGAAATAAATAAAAATGGTAATTAATGGGGAACAGCTAGAACACACTTATACTATATATATAATATCCTTTCAAACTGATTAAAAGTTTCTTATTCCCCACATAAGCAGTTTGCATCAGCGATTGGCCGATTTCTGCACTCAGTGTTCATCCTGGCGGCTACGCTAAGCTAGTCAACCAAACGGCAACAGATACATTTGGGAGAAAACTCCAGTTAGTTGATGTTCAATAAAAATTTTATAAATTTTTTGCTGAGTATTTATTACTCAGTCGATACGTAATCCCAATAAAATACTTTTACATAAAAATGAACTAAAGTATGAAAAACCTAAAACTATGCATCCATTTTCACACACCTGGTCCCTGGTGGGGTCGGGAGGAGCTGCTGCCGCTCCAGCCAACGTTTGGGGCGAGAGGCGGGGTCACCTGGACAGGTCACCTGTCTGTCGCAAAACTTAAACTACTATAATTAAAACCAAAACTAAACAATATTAATATTAAGTAATAAAAACTATCAAACCCTAAAAACTAATTGAAACTAACTCAATTAGAGAAACAAAAAGTAACAACAAAATAAAACTAAATTATAGTGAAACAACCTAAAACTATTCTAGTCCTGGTTGGGGGGCTTTTTATTTCACTCTGTGTGTAAGAGTTAACACAAAGAGTGAAATAAAGCAACACACACCTGGAACTCTGAATGAACTGGTTCTGTCCAACCAGTCAGAACCGATGGCACAGATCTCCTCTGGTCCATTGCAGAAGGTTTTTTGGCAGAAACGTCGTCTTTGCCTCCATTGTTGTCGTTTCTCTACTTTGATGAACAAGCTCTGCACTGGTGGCATCATGATTAGGAAGAGATTACTGAAGCTTCTTCTGCTGAATGTTGGCATCTGCAGCAGCTTCCTGCATGTGAGGCTTTTTTAAAGTTTGAGTTTTGAAAACGTTTTCTACCAACGCGTCTCCCTGCAGGAAGCCGCCGGGCCTCATCATGTCTGACTGAAACCTGGATCCGTTTTTATATTAAAATCTGGAACCAGTGATAACTGCTTCATATTAAAGCACGGCTTTTGACGAATGGCTGCGCAGCCAATCGGGTTAATGGATCCTGTTATCGGCGCTGGTGTCAGGATCCCAGCTGGATAATAATGACTGCTCTGCGTTTGCGGAGCATTTAATTCAATAAAGAGTCCATTACTTCCTGCCTGTTAGCCTGCAGCCTCTGCAGCCTGCTTCCCTCCCATCACGACTCCATGTCAGCCTCTTACTCTTTTAGATTTCATTAGGCTGACTCCTCATTAGGAAACTGGATTTCTGAGGAAGAAAGGCGACCAAAGCCTCCTGGCCTGCTTACAGGAGCATAAAATGCGACGCTTGGCATCGGGTTAATCCATTAGAGATTCTGCTTTCATGGAAAAATTCTCCCTTCTTTACAGAATTTAAACAAGCCATTAAATATAAAGCTGTTGTTGCAGATGCTTCCATGGTTTCCATGAAATGTTCTTCTGGATTTGGTGGATGAAGCTGACGTCATGGTGACGGAGCGAAAAGCTGCAAGAAGGAAAGATTAGCAGGCCGTCGGGTGGAGTGGCATCACAGCAGACGCTTCTCAGCTTGCAGTCCTCCGGGGTTCGATTCCTGACCTCATGACCTTTGATGCTTGTCTTCTCTCTGTCCGTTTCCTGTCTGATAGCTGACAGTAAAGGTCAGTAAAGTAACATTGTCAGGAAGGAAATTGGAGAATTTCTGAAACCATTGTTGGGCGGCGCTAACTAAAACGTCAGCAGCGCTAACCGCAAAGAGCTAATCATAAACATTAACACTGCTAAAGCGCCACACCAACATGATATTTAGTTTCAACCGTGTTGTTACAACATAGCATAGCGCCCTCTACTGGCTCATATTTGTTATTACACAGCTTTCTGTTTGGTTTGCACTTCAGGACTTTTCACTCATGCTTTCAGTTTTATACTAGTTGTTGAGTTTTGCTACCTCTGTTAAGTACTTCAGTCAGAAATCATGCAGGATATTAATGAAAGCTAACCCCAAACTTTCCCATATTTCTCAACTCATAGCATATGAAGTGAGAGTTTTCAGTGTTTCAGGTAGGAAACTGAGTCTGAAAAGCATCCAGGAGCCGTCGGAGCTTTCTCTTTTTCTGCTGCAACATCTGGATTCCCATGTTTAAAAACACTCTGATTAAGCTTCTTATTTACAACGAATCACCAACAGAAACTGAGCTGCTGTTTCCATATCTGACAGAAAGTCAATCATACTTTTTTCACTGGGCTGTTTTATCTGATTTTTCTAAATCACCCTCGTCCTCCTCGCTCATGCTTCCCAGCAGGGAGTCAGATATCCACAGATGAGTGATCGAGTGGCTGATGGACGGGATGAGTTGGAGATGAAGGGAACTCCAGCTTTGAGAGTCAGATCCTTCTGGCAGAGAGGAGGGCAGAAAGGTTTTCTCTGCAGGAAACTTCCTCATCTTCTTTGAGATAAATTTATCTCAGTTCTGCGTCTTCCTGGAGCGTCTGAACGTCTTCGTCCTGCTGTTTGTCTTCTGATGCAGACAGAGGACTGCGGGTGTGGACTGCCATTTCTAAAGTTATACAGCAGAAAATTAACAGCAGTAATTTGGGTTGTTTGAGGAAAAAATGGTGGTTCATTTATCAATCAGTCATATTTTCACCATGTTATTTACTTATTTATGAATGTCACAGTTTCAAACTAAACATTTAGTTAGCGCAAACCTAAATATTTAGTTTACAAAACAAAATATTTAGCTCTGAGCTAACTAAATATTCAGTTTGGAAAAAAAATATTTGGTTTACCAGCTTGGTTAGGAAGATAAATAATTAGCAAACTAAATATTCAGTTTAAAGCAAATTATTTAGATTTCAAACTATTTAGTTTTAAGCTAAGTATGTAGTCTGACACTAAATATTTAGTTTACATATTAGCTATTTAGTTTGAAGCTAAATATCTATATTTAGTTTATTTAGCTCTAAACTAAATGTAAATGTGAATATATGAATATTCATCTTCAAACTAAATATTTTTGTAGGAGCTAAATATTTAGTTTTTTAATGATTTAGTTTAAAAGTGTTAAGTGGAAATGATAACATATATAAACATATAATTTTGAAAATTGAACTGTTATATTTTTCTCTTCTGACAAAAAATATGTCAGAATAATCTGCTGCTAATCTGAAATTAGCACCAGATTATTGCTGCTAATTTCCTCCATATTCAGACTCAGTTTGGTTCTGAATATGCATGTTTGAGAAATTCTTTAATCTCCATGGAAACCATTCAGGTGTTCAAAACGCCACTCAGCTCCTTCAGACTAGCCAGCAGCAATTAGCAAACATCTGCTGAGCTCATTGTAGAAGCTACTTCTCAGAGCAACGCTGGTAAAAACCTTAAAGTGTTAATAGAGGAGCCATGTTGGGATGACTTCCTGGAGGCGGAGCTTCAGACAGAGCAGGAGCTTCTTAAAGAGACAGAGGCCCAATTTCAAGATGTTCAATTTGATATGTAGCATTTTTATAACAACTGTAGGTAATACAGTTGCCTACTGCAATAACTCTGAAGAATTTAAACTAATATGAGTTACAACAACATTTAATGAAAGCGTATTTGAATTTACCTGTAAAACATAATTCTGCTCCTTTAGTCTGTTTGTATTTGGAGGATGAAGTGAAGTGAAACATTTTGCTGCCTGTTTTTGCAGGTCGGTTCTGTTAAGTTTGGTTTCTCCTTCAGTCAGCACCTCTGCCTGGATCAGAACCACGTTCCTCAGACGCTGGAGATGTCTGCATCCTCTCTGCCGGCGCTTTACGCTGAAAGCCAATCTCCACTTCCTCTACCTAGGATTTGGGTTTTCTCTCTCGGTCCGGCTCTGTTTAAGCTACTGGAACATTTCTGACTCCTCCAGATAAATTCTGCTGAGTCTGAAGCTGCTCCTGATTCAGATGCTCCAGATGTTCGCACTCTGCTTCAGACTCAAGCTGTGTTTCTTTGCATTAACAGTAAGTGTGTCCATTCCTGCTGTGAGTCCAGCCATCCCCCCGGTGTGTGTGACGCAGACTGTGTGTGTGTGTGTGTGACACAGACTGTGTGTGTGTGTGTGAGTTCCTGTTTGCTCCGTCAGCCCAGCCGTGTGCATGCAGCACATGCTTCACGCTCTATTTGTGTCTCAGTTGGTCTGTGTGTTCATGCCAGTTGTGTTCATATTGCTGTCTGCTGCGGTGTGTGTGTGTGTGTGTCTGGGGTGTGTGTGTGTGTGTGTTCAGACATCTGAAGGGCTTTAGTAAACTCAGTGACAAACAAACCCTGTTTCAGCTTTAGCCTCCTAATCATCTGCTCATAATAAATATCGGCCCATAAACCTGTCAGATTAATAATAGCTGAACCAAAGAGTAAAAACTGAGTACACCCCATGACCCAACAGGGCCACCATACTTCACTCTATCACTCTTTCATTATGGATAAATGCTGGTCTAATGCTGCTAAAAGCAGCTCCAACCAGCTGCGTTTAGCCTTAAAGGAACTCAGTGTTTCGGCGGTTTTTCAGTTTCCTGGAAGTTTGTTCCAGATTTGCGGAGCATAGAAGTGAAAGCTGCTTCTCCATGTTTGGTTCTGGTTCTGAACCAAGCATGGTTCTGGTTCCAGAAGAGCTGAGAGGTCTGGAAGGTTGCTATGACGACAGCAGATCTATGTTTTTTCTCCGGTCGGATCTTTAAAATCTTAAAATGAATGTAAATTGATGGTGGCAGCAGGTTGCAGCAGCTCTGTTAGTTCGGATTCGTTATTTTCTAGACTTTATTTCATCATTTTCTGTTTGAATCGTTGCTGTTTGGACAATTCTTCCCTCTGGTTCTGGATGCTGAACAACTGGAATGATTTCTGCTTTTACTTTTTCAACTTTCAGACACCAGTTATGTGATGCGTAACCGTGGCAATAAGGTGTTGTTTTTTTTCAACTTGGAGCAGCTGATTAGCTTCTGAAAAGCTCAAATAAAACCTGAACTTTGACTCCAAATCCCAGCAGAGTTGAAAAGCTTCATGGATGCAGAGAGACAGGAAGTTGCATCATCTCTTTCCTCTTTCGTGATGGGAAACAGGAAAACTGGATGAACTTCAAATCCAATAAAGGATCCAGACAGTTTTCCATTTATCCATTTTCCATGTAATGGATCTTATCCCCTACTCCAACATCTAGCATGTCAGGACAGACAGTTGTAAAGCAACAGTCTTCAGTCAGAGGCTTCTTCAGATTTGCGGCATGCCTGACTGCTACTGGAGATCCTTCCAGCCAACAGCATCACCATCCACAGCGACTCTCTGAAGACACCTGGATCATCAACATTTAATTTCCCTTCAGGATAAATAAAGGATTTCTGAACTGAATTTTCTAGCCTGAATCCGGCGGCCATCTTGTTTCTAGAGGAGAGGATTTCTCCTACAACCCTCCCAGAGCGGTTCAATGTCTCTCTGTTTTTCTGTCATGACCTTTAACTCAATCCCACTGACAGCGTTCTTAGTTATGGGGGAAAGAGAGAGGAGGAGGGCAGTGAACGTGTCGCAGAGAAGAAATGAGCAGAATGTGTCTTCACACCTACGGAGGAAACGAAGAGCTCACTCTCCAGATCCTTCTTGGAGGAATAAATGAGTCGGTGTGTGGAGGGTGGAGTGGATTTGTTGAAGGTGTTAATTTGTGGGTCCGTTGCTGGCGATGGCAGCTGTGTGGAGACGCCCTCCTGTTTCCTGGATGACCTTTCATTATTGTTAGCATCCTGCCATTATCCCGTCCCTTTAATCGCAGTCATCAGAACCAGCAGAACCGGGTCGTCCTAGTCCGGCTTTGTCTTTTTATCTCTCATATTTGTTTTTAACCGTTGTGTCTGCTGCAAACTTGAGCCTCACACACACACACACACACACACATATCAGCGGTGATGTCAGCCTATTTTATAGACACACATTTACTTTGCTGCTGCTCAGCCATGACATCATTATCTCACACACACCAACAGGAACACACACACTTAATGGAATAAGTCGAAGCAGCATCATAATTGTGTCCCATCAGGAGCTGGATGATAATCTGATGAACGATGGGATGTTTGTTTGTGTTACTGGGACGTAAATAAATCAGAATAGATGTAGCTGTGACCTCATTTCTCCTTATTAAAGCCAAACAATTTATTAAACAAAAGCAAATATAATATCTGAGATTGTTGCTGTTGAGTTTCTTAATTTAGGTTTAACATGGACTTTAACTTGTTCATTTAGATGAATTAATTGCATTGATGTGTTAAAGTTGTTGACATAATTATTCGTTTGGTTTTACACTTCTTTCGGACGATTGGGGTTATTTTCTGCTTTTAAGCCGATCTGCTTGGACGCTGGAAAAGACTACTGTTGTGTTCAAGTTGTTCTAAAGGAGTTATCCCACATATACAATATTCTGATTCAGGTTTCCATCTCTTCCTTTACTGAAGCCGGTTTCTCTGAATCCTCCCAGGCTGATGAAAGGTTATTGCTCTGAGTTACAGCAGCTCGACATGCAGTCATAATTAAAGAAGATTCAGATCCAGACACTGAAAGGACATTTTTACGCTCAGTTTGCCCTTGAGGACTTTGCCCAACGTGGGTCTTTTTTTTAATCCAATCAGCGTGAAGACACCAGTGGCTGTCTCTCTGTTTAATCCAATCAGGTTTTGGATGCAGTTTGTTGCCAGCCAGAATGAATCAGGGCCGTCCACCTGGTGTTCAGATCCAATAAAATCAAATCACGGAAAACGTGAAGTCGTGTCTCTGACAATGAACAGACTCCACCAGTCTGGAAGAAGTCAGTCAGTCATTTGTTCATTTCCTGTTGGAAATATTTAAAACTAATTTATTATCATTGCAAGTACTTTCAGAACCGATTGAAACGTGGTTCTGTTTCCTTCAATCTCAGCAGGACAACAGTGAAGTAAACAGCTTCTCTGTGTTCGGTCTCCATGGTAACAAACAGTTGTGTAGTAGTTCTCATGTGATGTCACACTTCCAGGAACTCTGTAGCTGGCAGCCATCTTGGTAGGTAGTTGCTATGACAACAACAAACAAGCCACAAGCTTAGAATTAGCTCTCGATTTGTTTCTATCTAACCTATAAACAATATAAGTACAACTATTACTTGATTATAATTTTTGAGTACTCTACCCTCCTCTGTGTAGTACTAAGATAAATATTGATGATATTCACTGTGGTACTTGCTTCAGAACTTGCAACATTAGCACAGCTAACGTAGCTTTTACCTGCTAGCTAAGGCGGACATGCAGCCTATTGTTTACTACATGTACTCACTCTGCCAGTCTCCAGAACCTTCCTTCATCCTTTACAAATCCGTTTGTATAGATGTCAGGCTCATTCTTCATGTTAAGTAGTGAGCTATAGAATGACATCAGAGGCAGTTCGTCTCCATCGGTGTTGTGTCCATCACAGACTATCACCACCAGCATCCATCCTGATTTATTAGTAGTTAAAAATGAAAAGGAATAATTTCACTCACAGTTTTCTTTGGAAAGATTTTGATTTTCCCATTTCTTCCACACATTGCAACAATTCAGTTTTAAAATGAGGGATTATAATCCACATTGTTATGAGGATTTACCACAAAGAGCGGAAAATGAAACATGTTGAGCCTCGAAAATATCTGCTGGTGTGACTCTGAGTCGTCTTGATGTCATCTGGTCGAGGCTCAGTGGTGACCTCACAAATTCAATGTTCATTCAGTACAAGGGCACGGCGTGTGTGTGTGTGTGTGTGTGTGTTATATATCACTCAGGAAAAAGGCTGAAGCATCTCAAAGAGCCTCAATAATTTATAATGTTCTGGATTTACATCTCTCTCACACGCACAGGTTGCAGCGGAAAACTAAATGAATCTTTTTTGGTACCTGAAGTAACAGAGCGCTCAGATACCTGTCCGCGTATCTGAACGCTGAGCCGATCCGTTAGCTCGATGCTGTTGCTGACGTTAAGCGCCGTGGTTTCCAGTCAGACGGAGAGAGACGCGTCGTCATGAGAAGCTGCTCGTCTCGCGTGCCAGACAGCCTGCATGCTGACCTACTTTGGTTCAGATTCTGTATTTTTTATGAGGCTGGAAGACGCAGACGCTCACAGCACAAATGGAGATGGATACATACGGCTCAATGCAATCAGTACAATTCCATCATACACACACCTGGAGCTGGCTTGGTATGAAGCAGAAATCTCTTCATGAATGTCTGTATTCACATGCACACCTTAATGCCACCAAGGATCCCGGTTGGCATAGAGACAGACGCCCGAAGGACAGACTTTCAGACATGAAGCATAAAATCACAGATGCTCAAGGAAATGTCAGCAGCTTCCTGGGAAAATGATCAAAGGAAGTCATGATGCGTGTGACACACAGACACACACACACACATCCATAGGCTGCATGCAAACCACGGACAGCTTCTCGTTAGCGCGCAGCAATGGCTGCCGGTTTCATTTCTGTTTGTTTCTGC
Source organism: Brachyrhaphis terrabensis (assembly GCA_903067065.1). Lineage (NCBI taxonomy): Eukaryota > Metazoa > Chordata > Actinopteri > Cyprinodontiformes > Poeciliidae > Brachyrhaphis > Brachyrhaphis terrabensis. The sequence goes on along the minus strand of CAEGAG010004750.1, from coordinate 16,205 downwards.
CTTCTTTGTGTAAAAGGGAAAGCTTAAGAGTCTTCACAGCTGAGAGGCATTTCAATGGCCGACAGCTTTTTCTTTTTTTCATTCAGGCGCTTTCTGCTCTCCGCTCCCAGTTAGCTCATGAGCTACTGCTCAGACCAACTGACTGGAGAAACTCTCCACGTTACTGCAACAGAACCAAACACACCGGGCCAGAGGAGATCTAACTGGGAATGTTGTCTAAACTCCCAGCACACTGGGAGCAAACCAGTTCATACTGGTCTTAAACTGGGACCAACGGCCCAGAGCCTGAAACCTGAACTTCTGGTATCACTTTCTAACAACCTTTTCCAAATCCAGTCTACAAACATCTGTTTTGCTCCCTCTAGTGGCAGACAGAAGAAATGCTGACAGTTTGCTAATAAAAAAATAAGATTAAGAAGAGACTTTGCAGTCAGGGCAGATTTACAACTTGACAGAAATACTGTGCAGTGATTTAAAAACAGTTGGATTCACAGATTTTTCACAGCATGTGAATTTTCCACAACTTGTGTATGAATATTTGTGAGAAAAAAGTCAAACTGTGAAAATAACAGCTGAGACTGGAAACATTGTACTGAGTTCACTAATTTACTAATCACACATAAATTACATTTCAGACCCTAAAACCTTTTTGTTGTTACAGCAACATCCTGGTGTTCGTTGTCGATCATGTTGATGATAAACCTGCTCTGCACTGGGCCTGAACCAGGTCTTTGACTTGTTAGCAGGTTTTCCCTTTATGACCAGAAGGTGGCAGCAGTGAACCAAACTGTTTGGCTGAACTGAATTTTATTCTCTATAGAAGGAAAATCTAAATAATCTGAAGGTTTTTTTCCTTCTGCTTCCTACAGAACAAGAAACGGGATAAAAACGATTCTTCCCCTTCCACCAGTCTGACCAGTCCAGTTCCATCATCCGGACCCAGAACCCAGCCGTTGCTTTTCCAGGGCTTTCCATTGTTCCTCAGCGGGTTCTTCAGAGGTTCTCCGTGGTGTTCTGCTCAGCTCATCTCGCCTCGGCGCCTTGGACCTTCATGCGTCTCTTAGCGGCAGACTCCGCCCACCACGCCGCCGCCGCCCGGACCATGAGCTGTGAACAGGAGTTTGGAGACGGGGCAATGGGGGTCACGCTCACACTTCGCCTCCTCATGCACGGAAAGGTAAAGAATCCATGAGAGCAGGGCCGGCCCAAGGCATAAAAGAGTTAAACAGCTGCTTAGGGCCTCCACACCACCAGGGGGCCCCCAAGAGCCCACGCTAGCATGATAACATATTTAAAATAACATTCAAACCAAATGCTATTACACATGTAAAAACATTTTCTATATTAATTAGGTTGTTACTCTCTTCCTGTTGACGGCTGCTGTCACTGTTAAGGAAATATAAGATGTTAAACATGTTTACTGTAAGTTTAGTGTGGAAATAGTTAAAATAATTTGGAATATTTAAATAACTCTGCATCTCAAAATCCAAATATTTTTCTTTTGTTTGCTACTCCTGTAAGGTTAAAATCATTAATCATAATAACACTGTGAGCTAATCACAAATAATGCTAATGATAGCAGCTATGTTGCACACAAAGACTACCTTAGGAATGATGAAGCACCTTGGTATGAGGGGCCCCAAATAAAAATCTGCTTAGGGCCCCAAAAAGTCTTGGGCCGGCCCTGGACGAGAGCGCTGGTCCAGGGTCGTCCTGAAGGAACGCTTCCTGCTAGCTTACATGAACCCGGTGCTGCTGGAGTGAACACAAATCCAGGCTGAACAGAATCGTTTCTAACTGGTTGTTTTTCTTTCCTACACAGGAAGTTGGGAGTATTATTGGAAAGGTGAGTTCTTAATGGCTGTTTCTTTCACAGTCAGCAAGCTAAACAGCAGCTGCGTCTCCATTATGAGCAGAAAACTTTAATATTCTGCTAATGTCAAAAAATTGCAGATGAGGTTTTTCCATTAAGTAAGAAACAATTTAAATACTTTCTAATGATATATTATTAAAAACATGCTGCACCTTCTTCCTCCCACCTCTTCCTGTCTTCTTCTTCATCTTTTCTGCCAGTAGTAATATCCAGTTGTTGATCATGTGACTTGTGTGATACAAAAAAAGTTTTTCTTTTGTGAATACACTGATTTTATTACGGCCATAAAGCCATCTCATCCTAGCACAAAAACCTTTTATCCAAAAACAACTTTTTTTTAAAATTTGGTGAAGTTATTTTTGTAATTCTAAATGTTAAAGTCAATGGAAACTGAGCCACTGCGATCCTGGTGAGGCAGGGTTTCCGTTGGGATATATCAGGACCACATCATGGAAAAGCAGGTCAACAGGAAACATTCCTTCTTTTGGCTTGTTAAAGCTACAGATCTGTGCGCCGTTCAGTTTGATTCTGCGGCACGAAGTTGGTGTGAAACGCTCGTTAATGGCGTGTCAGGTTTCCAGTCGGGCTGTCGTCTCTCTGAGGAAGCTGCTCCCGAACACAGAGAACAAGACGTGCAGGCACAATTATTCCTACATATCACAGGAAATTCTCCTGAAGATCTCAGGTGATTTCCTGCAGCAGATGTTGGGATTCTCCTCGTTTTCAGGCCTGATCTCCTAAAGCGTGAAGCAGAGCAGAACCTGGTTTGTTAAAGCCAAGCAGAAACAGAACTGGAGATGCTTCCTCTGCTTGTTTACAACATGGACCTTTTTACTTCTCAGAGTGTTCCCGCTCTCGGAGCTCATTTTTATGTCGGAGTCGGACTCTCAACCTGTTGGCAGGTTGGAGTTTAAGGAAAACTGCTGCAGGGCATCCAGGTGTCAGGAGGCCGGGAGCATCGAAGAACCGAGAAAAACTCAACATGTTCCTCGCTGTTTCACAGCTTCACCTGGAACGGCTTACTTCCTAATCATTTATTAGTTTTTCATTTTAGATTTTAATGCGTTAAAAATTTAGCACAGTTGCATTTTTTTTTTTTGCATATTTGTGCGTTTTTGGTAATTGAAGATGGATGGCGAAGCTGCCTCAAATTTCTGCTTCTAAACCATCTGATTTGATGCTGAAGTTGTGCTAAAAGCAGTTAGCCTATCAGCGAAGATATTCAAGCCTAAAATAGCATCTCAGTGCTAAACATGTAGCAGCTAATGCTAATGTTAGCATCCACATTTCTAAAGAAGCTACATGAATGATCAAGACTTCCTGAAACAATAAATATATTTGCTGTTGAGTTCATATGTCTATTTATTCAATAATTTAGCAGCAAAAAGGATTTTTGAATAAAAAATGTTGCTCATTTTGTCAATATATGATTTTCGATTAATTGCGATTAGTTCATTATAAAACCTTCAGTTAACTTGATTAAAAATTTTAATCAATTCCCTGCACTAGTTTTTGGTTCATCAATAAGGCATCTGTTACCTTCATATGTGAAGGTAACAGATCAGGGTTGATTCAGTGATGAAAACATGAACCTGGTTGTTTTTCAGTCACGAACATTTTATCTTCCATACAGAGAATCCATCTGAACAGATGAATTTTATTAAACCTTTATTATCTCTGAGCTCCTCTTTCAACACTTTTCCCTGAAGCCTGTCAGGATATTTATGTCATTTGTTCCTCTTCTCTTTGCAGAAAGGAGAAACCGTGAAGAGAATACGAGAAGAGGTAAGACCTTCATCATCTGCCCTCCTCATCCTCTCCTGCTGATCCATGACAAGCCTTCATAAGCAGCCTGCGTGTGTTGGGCTAATTACCGCCGCCGTGCCCATCCTCACTGACACTGTGACAAGTCGCAGGGTTTAACTTAAATCTCCTCTAATCAGCTGGATCCAGCATCATCACAGATTCTGTTGGTCCCGGAAAGGTCCGGTTGTCGGTTCTGTCAGTGAGCGCGCTCAGACGGGCCACAAAGCTCGATCAGTATTGATTCTGCAAATGGAAACAGGAATAATTGAAGGTGTTCAGTATTTAAGAACTCCTGCTGTGATTCTACAGAACATAATGTTGACATGCTGAGCTGACAGGAGCTTTGTGTGTGTGTGTGTGGGTGTGTGTGTGTGTGTGTGTGTGTGGGGGGGGGTGTAATTCCCTGTGGCATGTCTGTCTTCTCTCTTTGCAGTAGTTTCCATGTCAGAGAGACAAAAACTGGTAAATCAGACTAAAACTGGATTATAAAAAGCAGAAAGTTGGGAAATATTAACAGAGATTTTTTCCCACAATGCAGTTTTTCCTGTTTGTGTTTTACTTTACATTCATAAAATCATAAAACAGAGTTTAGACATGAGCTCAAAACTTCAATCATCAAATAAAATCTGTTAGAGACTCAGTCCAATCTGCTGAAAGTGTCTGATGGATCCAGGAGCAGTTTGTCATCAGGTCAGAGGTCAGAGGTCAGTCCTCTAAAGCTCAGCAGGTGAAGTTCATCTGGCTTTAAACTAAAATTACATCTGTTCTTCTGTTCAGCTGAGAGTTAAAATTGGAGGAGAAAATTATAAATATGAAGACATGCATATGCATCTGCAGATATAAGAGCCTGTAGATTAATCTGGGTTGTCATGGTAACAGAGATCAGCGCCATGCGATACCTGCTGTGAATCATTATTTGGTTATTTGCCACCAGAAGCCTCAAACTCGACTGGAGGTGAAGTTGTTTCTCAGCAGGTCGACTCAGTGAGAAAAGAGGCGGGGCTTAAACTTTGCTTACCTCAGCACTTTGTAATTATTCTCTGCAGTCGCAGCTAAATGCTACATGTTAGCCTCCTGAAACTTTAACTTTTGCACCAAATACGTCCCAGATTTAGTTTGTAAACTCTGAACTCATCTGAGATCTTCCTTCAGTTCAGTCTGCAATAATAATTCACTCAGGGCTCAAAGTTACATCCAGAAACATAATTTTCTCCAAATCTGGACTGATGGGACCTCGATGTCAGGTCAAACAGGTCAACAGGTCAGGAAAGGGCAAAGCAGGTGGACAAGACAAGATTCATTATAGACACAAGGATGAAACAAGTAGTTATTAGGCTTTAGGGTGAATATCTTTTCTCTTTCTCACTTTAAGGAAATAGGAAATGGGGCGATATTATGTGTTCTCCAGACACATAGGGACATTTTATAGCACAATCAGTAACTATGTTGCCTTCAGTTCTTAAAAATCCTTTGTACAGTAACAAATATGGCTTAAAAGAAACATTACTTTGTAATTTAATGCCTTGAATTTTGGCCTCTGTCTCTTTAAGAAGCTCCTGCCCTTTCTGAATCTCTGCCTTCAGGACGTCATCCCAACATGGCTCCTTTATTAATCTTTTAACATTTTTACCAGTGTTACTCTGCTGAGTTCCTACAATGACGTCAGCAGATGTTTGCTAATTGCTGCTGGCTAGTCTGAAGGAGCTGAGTGGGTGAAACACAGCTGATGAATGCTCTGTAAAGTAGAAGTTTGGTTCAATGGAGATTAAGGGATTTCTCAAACATGAATGAAAGGTTTGTTTTGATGCAGAAAAACAAAATGGAAAGCTACATAGAGCAAATTTTACAAGATAAAGAAATCTAATATTTACTTTTTGTTAATGTGGAACATCAACCATCTAAAACAGGAGTCTGTAACCTTGTGCTTTTCATCAAACATTCAGCATCACTGATTCCACTTCCTGTTAACTTATCAAACTAACCAATGACTGCATCTGTATTTCCATTAGAAGCAGCAACATGAGCCGCGCCGCATCGCGCCGCAGCGCATCGCGCCGCAGCGCATCGCGGCGTGTTTATTTCTGTAACGCCCCCCTGATCAGCCGCCGCGCTCGCATCACCTCAGAAGACATTTATTTGCAATCAGGCTGCAGCTGGATGAATACTTAAACACTGGAATCGATAAGTTGAAATGGTTTGCATTCATCTCGGTGAAAGCAGAACTCATCAGTGACTGACGATGTGCTGCTCGCCTGCTGTGAATACCAAGGTTTCACGTACCGGAGCAAACGATGCCGAGAGTCTCTGAGCAACGGCTGCAAAGCTGAGATGATCCGTCTGCAGCGATCCTCAGTCAGCTCAACATGCACTATAAAAACAGCATATTTACATCTAAACCACATAAACAACAGTCTTCCTCTTGCCAACACCAACAATCTGAGGTTCTGATACCAATTTACCCCAAAAACATGAATTAATCATGAATAAAATGTGTAAATGCTATTTACGCTGGATGGTCCCCAGATAGGAAAGGTTATTTCATGATTAAATGAAAAAGTGAAATGAACAGTCAAAGGATATGAGATCAAATACATCATGAAAGTCGTTTCAAGCTGAAAGCGTGCCTGAATCAGCTTCTTCTGCTGAGTTCAAATAACAGGAACGACATAGAATATTTAGTTAGACACTGAAATAAATGTCTGCTTTGCAAACCGAAGGTCCTGGGTTCAAATCCCAGCCTTCCTGCATGGAGTCTGCATGCAGATTTTCTCTCTGGGTCTTATGTCGAAAACAGACTGTTGGGTTCATTTACTCTCAGGCCAAAGCAAACCTTCAACCCTTCAAACCTTCATCTTATTGGCTGAAACCAACAGCTGAAGGTGTGAGTGTTGGAGGTCGGAGTGTTAATCAGCTGTGAGTTTCCTCCAGTCCCGGAAACGGCTCCGATTTACTCTGTAAAAAGCTGAATTCAAACACAAAGTTTACCTTTTTAAAACCTGGAAGCTGCTGAAGCATGGAGGGATTTCTTCATGACTTCACATACAGGATCGTCAGCCTCCGTGTCTGCGGACCATCACTGTGAAAAATGTATTCTACTGATGAAAAGGAGAGAAAATTACGGAAGAGGATTAGGGCCACTGAAAAAAAATAAAATGAATTCTGAGATTAAAGTCAGAATTCTGACTTTAATCTCAGAATTATTTTTATTTTTTTTCGTGGCCCTAATCCTCTTCCGTAGAAAATGGACAAAAATCAAACAGTTTAAATTTGCTGTACAGAAAAGAAAATAGGCAAAGAAAACCTGCAAGAAATTACAAGATATGTGTTAAAAAACTGAAATTTAAGCTTTATGTAAAAAAAAAAAAGCTGAAAATTTTAAATTTAAAACAAATATCTAAGAACTCAAACATTTATAGATAAATAATATCTGAACTTGAGCAGGTGTCATGTTTTCTGTCTGGATTTAAAGACTCTGCTCCTCTGACATCAGCTGTGACTGGTGCAGTGCATTCTGGGATTTAGAGTTTTCACCAGGCTCCTTTGTCCTCCGTGTTCAGCTTCAACTGACTGGAGTTACTATCCGGAGGTGAACACAGATTCATGGTCTCAGCTCAAATTTATGTTGCAGCCAGGAAGTTATTTTACTAAAAAACGATGAACTGATTAGAAAACAAACTAACAGATAACAAGATAAAGGACGACTGGAGCAGGCTCTTTTTAAAAGACGTGTGATGTATTGAGGATTTAAATCTGGGAGCAGCAGATAAAATGAGAGCAGATTGTTTTTCTCGGTTATTTCAGCCTGACAGGAAGCATGAATATTTAAATAGATATTTTCTCCTCAAGGACAAAAAACACCTTAAGATACGCTTTCACCTCATTTCAAAGTTGCTCTTTTTTATCCCTGCCTCCGTCTCTCTGATGTTGTTTATCTAAACTCAAACTAAAAACACAAAATACTATTAATTTTCTCAAGCAAGCTTCATATAAAAACAGCTCTTGCTCCTGGTTCCAGCCTGCAGGAGCGGATGTTTCAGTAAACAGGGAAATACGCAACGGGAGAAGACGATGTCCGTCTTCATCAAGTCAGAGGAAGCATTAATGTCAGGTTGCTGTTCTTCATTTCCGCTCCACAAACACAGATGTCTGCACACATCTGGAGCAGCGAGAAGCCGGACGCTGGCAGCATGGCGCCCTAATAACCAGAGCAGAGCTCAGTAATCCAGTTGGATGACATGGCCGTCCGTCCTCACTGCGCTCCAAATCAAGAGTGATGAAGACAAGCGTCACACACAAACAGCAAACTGGGAACACTGGGGAGGAACGAGTGGGGGGGCTGGACGGAGAACCATCAGGTTCCAGTTCGATCAAAAACAGGAGACTGGTAGCAGGGACATAAAATCCCCATCAGGTGAATTGTACATCTTCCATCATCGCTTGAAGAAACCGGCTCAGAAAAACCACACTGGTTGAGTTGCTAAGGTCACCAATAGGGTTGTTAAGGTCAATTGGTCCATCCTGGACTTTTAGGAGTTAAATGGAACCAATGTCTCCCTTCACACCAAGGTCACTAATAGCACTGTTACAGTCACAAATATAGTTGTTATGGTTACTAATAGGACCATTAAAATCATTAAAAGGGCCGTTAAGGTCACTAATGGGTCAATAAGGTCAGTTTCAAACCCTGGGATTATTAAACACCTGAGACTTATTTGCAAGCTGCAGATAAATCTTCGAGGTTCTAATATTCCTTCTGGCCTGTTTCCTCGTGTCTTTAAACGTTTGTGGTTTTTGTGTGAGACTGAATCAGGTGACGTTGATCCTGAAGGTTTCAAACCCACGTCGCTGCTGAAACTCTGCAGAAGGTTTTTATTAAACCCTGAAGCTCTGTCTATGTTTTCATCGACATTTTTTAATCAGATTTGAAGTATTGCAATAGAAACGGTTGATGGAAATGACAAAATTCAAGATAACGTCGTCGATGTTGCATAACATTTTTAGTGCTTGCTTGAGGTTCTAAAGTGGAGATAGAAACATATTTACTAAATTAGTTCTGACGTAGTGAACATTTACCAATTTAACTTTTGCATTTTAAAGTTCAAAGAAAATGTACATGATTAGATGGAAATGTAGCTCATGAAGCTCAGAGAGGCACGGATCTAAACATCTGAATTTCTTTGCAGCTGATCTGCTTTGCTCTCAGTTTCTGCTTTAAATTCAGACTGAGTTCATTTCAGCAGCTAAACTCAGATGGAGGAAGAGTTGAGCGACTGTTGGCAGTTTCTCCATCCTGGACTTTTAGGAGTTAAATGGAACCAATGTCTCCCTTCACACCAAAACACAGGAGACCTCTGAACTGGAGGTTGTCATGGGAACAGACTGCATCTAACAAGATGCACATTTGGAAGGTGAGGAAATACTGCGAAACCATTTCTGACTCCTGGAAGCAGTGGAGGTAAAAATGGTTTCTACAGTGATGCTTAAAATTCTCTGCAAAGCAGGAACAATTCAGAGGGTTTGAGTTCGTAAAGACAGGAAGGATGGAGAAAGCTTCAGTTCGGTTAGCATTTGTTTCTCTGGGTCGGTGTGTGTTTGGTTTCCTGACCGAGCCGAACCAGAACTTGATCAAAGCTGATCCGTCCATTCTGTTTATCTATAATTTCCCAACTCTGGCTTCAGTTTCCTCCTCAGCTCCTCCATCCTCCTCCATACAATTTTTTCTGCACCTTTTCTATTTCTTCTCTTATTTCTCCTCAAATGTTTGCACTGCCTTCTCTCTCTCCTCTCCTCCTGATCCTTTTCCTCACTCCCTCCTTCCTACTTCCATCCCTTCTTCCTTCTCTTCCGTCAATAAATCTCTCCTCCCTCTTTCCTGGGAATCATATCTTTGTCCATCTGCCATCATTTAAATCTTCCTGAATGATCCCTCCCTCCCTCATTCCTACCTTCCTTTCCTCCCTTCCTTTCCTCCCTCCTTCATTCCTCCCTTCCTTTCCTCCCTCCCTCCTTCCAGTCCCTCTCTGCTCCTTTATGATGGACGAACGTATCTTATGTAGTGAGGAAGAAGTAACGCTTCTCCTCTGTCTTCTCGTATTTCCCTTCCTCACACTAATGTTATTTTTCTCTCTTCCATGTATCCATTAACGTCCATCCATCCATCCATCCATCCATCCATCCATCTGTCCATCCATCCATCCATCCATCTCCTGTTCTGTGATTCCTTTTCCTTGCATAACTATCATCATCTCCTGTCTCTCCTCCCTGACCTCCCTGTTCTTTGTCCTCTTATCCCCCCACCACCATGTTACTCCTCCCCTCCCCGTTTCCCTCCATCTCTTCCCGACCCGACAGAGCGGCGCCAGGATCAACATCTCTGAAGGTTCCTGTCCGGAGAGGATCATCACCATCACCGGTCCGACAGACTGCGTGTTCCGAGCTTTCACCATGATCACCTTCAAACTGGAGGAGGTACACACACACACACACACAAAAATAAGAATACGTTGTTTATTTAGTTACAGCACTTTCCAAAAGTATTAGTCATCCATGATTAGTTCGATATGTTGTCATTTTTTCCGTTAGCTTTAAAGTTGTTATTTATGAAACATAAAAACTCATAATTGCTTCAAAGATTATGTATATTTTATTTTTCACCTATGGAAGTCGACATTTTATCACCTGCACACTGCATACTGGACCAATGACGCTATAGCTAATGCCATTAGCAGGAGCTAAGATCATTAACTAGAGCTTAGTAACATCATTAGCTCTAGACAGTTTTAGCTAACAATATTGCTATGCTGCAATAGCAGCACTGTAGCAATGTAGTTATTGCAGCCATGTAGCAATAGGAACGCTGTTAGCTATTGGTGCTAACACCATTAGCAGGAGCTAATGCCGAATGAAGCCAAACTGGAAGATAATGACTGGATGTTCAAAATGATGTTGAATAATCTTTTAGTCTTTATAACAAACCAATAAATGAAATAAAATGTTTTGATCTAAATTAGTTTACAGCTTTATAAACTGGATCTTCGTTTTCCAAGCAGCAGCACAAACAGTAACTAAATGTTACTGTTTGACATTTAGTTACTGTAAATGTATTAAAACTCAGCACTGTGAAGTCATTTTACTGGATTGTTTTTTTCATCATAAAATAAATTTTCAAATAAAGTCTGTTGTTGCAAATGGTAGTGGCACCTGCAGGCTTCCATATTTGTGGTATCAGTCGTTCAGAACTGAAGTGTTGGCTGAACCCCACCCAGGTTCTGGTTCTGGTTGTGGAAATGAAGTCCAAACATCTCCAGGCTGGAGGAGTTTGGAAAACGGCTGATTTTAACGTCTGAATTAGTGGAGAAATGCTTCATAAAATGACTCGTCTGTGGTTAGAGGTTCTGTTTGAGATGGTTTTAAATGCAGCGGGTCAGAACCTGGTCCAGAACCATGTTGCTGGGTGCAGAATCATCTCAGAGCTGCTGATGGGTGTGAATAAGATGAAGTGAGAGCGGAGGATCGATGCAGAGCTTCATGGAGCGCTGAATGATGAAGACGAAGGAAGAGGAAGGAAGATCAGCTCTTATGAAAAGTTAATGAGAGGAAAATGGAGAGATTATAAAGACAAGGTGTGAGAGTGAAGATTTCTGATTTCTGATTGAGCTGCAGCAGGATGTTCTCATGCCCAGTTCACACTACACGATTTTAAAATAGTCGGCCGACTCTAAAATCGTGAGACCACACACTAGCCGATTTAAAATCGTAGGTATAACGGGTTTGATCGTAGAGTGTGAGGTTTCACTCAACGACATTCCAATTCTAGATATGAAATCCCTTAAAATTCTGCGCTACCTTAATTTACAGTAAACAAACATGGACAACGACGTTGAAGCTGTAACTTTAGATTATGGACTTATTTTAACTTATTTTAACCAAAAATCAAAGCTTTGAATTAAGAACTGCAGACATCGCGAGCAAGGACTTTATTTGTTGCACCACAATATGGAGGTGAGAAGAAAACATTTCCTGCATATTCGTTTTCAGAAAATCAAATAAAAAATGTCCTTTTTTTCCCCAACTGACAGCGAAAGGTTAACGTATTCCAGCTCCTTTAATTGAAACCCGCATGTCCATTTTCTGGCATCGCTCCTAAAGCCGCGCAATATCTGCGCTTGTCACAGTTTTCTGCACTTATATCTTTTTTCTCTATTTGCTCCTGTATTTAGACTACAATTAGATTAACACAGCATAACATTTCCTGTATTTGTCCTCTGTTGTGTTATTACTACAGAATGAAATCAAATGCGTCATTTCAACCAAAGGTTAGAATGCGCTTCTAAACCAGATGAACTCTGTGCAATAATTTTATAATTTTTCTGTCGTTTTTTTGTAAAAAACCGATCCAATAGCATGCCGCTCCGAACAAGGATAAAGCTTTACTTATGGTTTTATGAGCTCTAATTACCTCTAAAGTACATTTCATTCATCGTAGCACTAACGAGAAGCAGAAGATACCGGGTTCATTTGGCTCCAGCTTCTTTCTTTCTCATTTCTGTTGTGATTCTCTTTAGACGAAATGTTAAATAAACATTCGCGTTCTTTCCACATTTCGACCAAACAATCTTCCATGTCAGTAGTACAGCGGACTCTCGATCACGCAATGCCAGCTGATCTCAGGATTCCCACCGTGCTAACGTCACCGCGCTTTCTGATTGGCTACCTGTCACATTCAACAGGCTCCTTCTCGCTCCCAGTCGGGGAAACACCACAGACACTGCGATAAACGAGCCAAGACGATCAAACATGATGAATATCACCGATTTTAGATCAAAGCGACCCGACGTTCTACCGACTGGACCCGATCAGTCGTAACACACCACACACTACACGATGATCGGTTACGATTGTCACAAGCGACAATCTTAGAACTCAGAAGGTTCTAAGATTGTCTTAAGGGCAAAATCGGGGCAAAAAAATCATGTCGTGTGAACTGGGCTTCACTGGTTCTGACTGGTTCTCATTGGTTCTGTCTGGTTCTGTGGACTTCAGCTGCTTCCTGTTGAACAGAAATCTTCAGGATTTCTTTGCCAACATGAACTAAAAGCATGAAAGTTATTTTTCTCTCATCTTCCCTCCTTCCCTCCGTCTCTTCTTCACCTCTAAATGATCCCTTGTTCTAAATTTACTCGTTTTTAATCATCAGGCCTGGGGTTTTAATGTATCTGCCCCCGCCTCCTGTCCGTCCGGCCTCTTTCTTTAATTAAGCGGGTAATAAATAACGGCCTGGATCTGCAGCTCTTAATGCGATTGGTTCAATCAATTAAATGGAGGCGGAGTGTAAACGGCAGCGCTGCGTGGTCTGGGCCGGCCAGAACAACGTGATCAGAATAAACTCTCCATGGGTCCCAGTCTCTCTGCTGAACTGGTTTCCTGTTAAACTGGAACCACATTCAGGAAAATCTGGATTCCTCCAGATCCAGTCGGACTATTTAATCCGATCCTGAAGGAAGTTTTTCTCATTTTTGTTCCTAATCTGCTGATTTTGGTTAATAAATCTTCTGCTGTTTGTTTCTGCATTAAGATGTGAAGGAAAAGTTTAATTCCTCTTTGTCTCTTTGATCTCCTCCTTTCATTGCATTATTTTTATTATTGATCACTCTTTAACTCTGTCAGCTTTCCCTGCTTTGGTTTAATCCCAGTCGTTGACCTGGAAAACTTTAAGGTTCTTTCAGTCGTCTGGAGGTTTTTACTGAACTCAAGATCTGATTTTACCAAATGAACATGAACCTCTGACTGACCCTTAGCCAGAGGAAGCAGGTTAAAGGTCAGAGGTGACCAGGTCCATGTCTGGTGGACTGATGGATGGACTTCCCGTCTGTCCTCAGGACCTGGCTGCGCTGGTAGCTAACGGCACGGTGACCAGCAAACCTCCGGTCACGCTGCGGCTCGTCATCCCGGCCAGCCAGTGCGGCTCGCTCATCGGCAAAGGAGGGTCAAAGATCAAGGAGATCAGAGAGGTGAGTCTGGACCAATCAGAGGCAGGCTTATATCAGCAGGAACAGGTGAGACAAACAGAGAAACACAGCGCCACCTGGTGGTCTAGGATGGCATATTCAGAAATACTGACAGGCTACGTTCACACAGTCAGTCTTGGTGCTAAATTCTAGCCAGGTGAATCATGTTTTGCGTGTGTGTGTGTGTGTGTGTAGACAACAGGTGCGCAGGTTCAGGTGGCCGGCGACCTTCTCCCCAACTCCACGGAGAGGGAGGTGACGATATCCGGAGGGCAGGACGCCATCATCCAGTGTGTGAAGCTGATCTGCACGGTAATCCTGGAGGTACGGTTTCATCCTGAGGCTCCATCATGATCCTGATGGGACAAAATCATTCATAAAATCATGTTGTTCTGATTCAGGGATGACTGGTGGATCAAGGTCAAGGGTCGATCTGTTTGAATAAACAGAGATTACAGAGAATCGCATTAGAAAAGACAGATGAAAATGGCAACGTTCAAACTAAGTTTTTACGCTCGGTTGAGGCGGTTTTTGAATTTTCTGAAAGAGTCAATGCACTAAAGGGAAACATGTGACAAACTGTCCCATCCTCTGTGCCTTACCAGAGGCACCTACCTATGAACCTGGGCAGGTTGGAGGACTCTCAGCGTTTTGTGCTCCAGGCTAGTTTTCATCCTTCACTTCCTGTTTATTGCAGCCGTTTTTAACATCTGATGAAATCATCTAAGTTTTGCAGCCTGGTTGATTTTCTCCAGACCAGTAGATGGAAACACGACCGACTCACTTCTTTCTTTTTTTTTTGCGACGTTTTAAAAGTTTGCTCAAAGTTCACATGACAACTGGAGGGAAATATGGCTTATTATTTTCACATTTATTTCAATTTTTCCCAAATTAATGATTCACATCTGAGGAATTTGTTTCTTTTCTGCAGTTGGCTTCTAGCTGTTAGTTCAGTTCATGTTTTGTTTTTAAAAATCTCTAATGAACGTTAAGAAATTCACAGACCTTATTCATTAGATCCTGGTGATTAATTCAATCGCGAGGATTCAAGTATATCTTGTTTTTATGCTTTAGAAGAGGAGAAACTTCAGGACGTAGACGAGGCTAGAGGATGTTGCCACCGGGGCAGAGCTTGCTCTATTTAGATTTAACGGTAGGAAGGAGATTCAGCAGGAAGAACAGAAGTTCATAAACCTGGATCAGCTGATCTCAGTCTGGATCAGCCACATTTGAATCACAATCAGTCAAATGTGATTAGTTTGAATTGATTTCATTTCCCTCTCAGCTTCGATGCTGCAGACGTTTCTGAATTACCCAGCAGGTGAAACGTGTTTTTCTGCTGGAGGAGAGTCATCCTGCCGCTCTGTGTGTCTCTGCTGTTTGCTGCGGAGCAGGTCAGCTACGGTGGCTTTTTGTGGTCAAAAATAACCCAGTGCGGGAGCAGAAACCTCCGAGCTGACAGCTGAGCGCCGAGCTGAAGCTCATTACAACGCGCAGCTGCAGGGGGGAAACGCTGAAACTCTGAGTTTCATCTCACAGCTTCCAGCTGGAAACAGGGAAAGACTCCGGAAGCTCATTGGTATTCCCAGCGTCGGGATCTGGGAGGAAAACGCTGAGCTCAGCTGGATTTGATTCTTCCTAAAAGCAGTCGCTGCTTTCATCCCTTCAGTTCTCCCTCTCAGATACGGAACGTTATCGCTGCCGTTTTCAGCCCAGGAAAAAATATTTTAATGTCATTTATTGGTTTGAAGGCTAAGAAACTAAAGAAATCCTACGGAAGTCTTTTGCTGCCAGAGCTTAGAATTAAATTCAGGAGCAGAGCTCAACAAAAAAACATTTCTGATTTTAATATCATTTTGAAAACTCATTATAATGAGATTTATATCTCATTAAAACTAAAACATTTTCTCTTTTAAATAATTAAGGTTGTAGAAGTAAAACATCAACAATTGAATATCGTCAGGGTGAGAAACGTAAAGTTTTAATGAGCTAGTCGTGCCTTTTATTATAACAAGAAACTTCTTCATTTTAACGAGTTTTGCATCTCATTGTAACGTAAAAGTTTCTTGTTCTAACAAGATTATTTTCATGCGTTCATGTCTGAGTTCTGGCAGTTAAATGCT
Source organism: Brachyrhaphis terrabensis (assembly GCA_903067065.1). Lineage (NCBI taxonomy): Eukaryota > Metazoa > Chordata > Actinopteri > Cyprinodontiformes > Poeciliidae > Brachyrhaphis > Brachyrhaphis terrabensis. The sequence goes on along the minus strand of CAEGAG010004750.1, from coordinate 396 downwards.
TCCATAGAATCAGCTTCTATCATGATTTTTGTTCTCCGGTCTAAAGACAGCAAAAATAACAATATAAGATTTATAATATAATATTTATTATTCTCTGGATTTTCCTTCAGTTGATTTTGAATAAACTGAAATATTTTTTTTATTATTAATAATATTAATTTATTCTTGCATTTCTGTCTGTAACACGTTTTAACATGATTCTGAGATTTTAAAAGCAGTAAAACTGATTATTAACCTGGATATGCACCCACACCATTAAGTAATTGTGTACAGAAACTACAGGGCAGCAGCAGATCTACTAGAGCGGCTTCAGATGGAAACTGTAAGGTCCCATTTCGAAGAACCACTTTTGCTCAAAGTGCTCTGTCTGTGAGAGGATCTGCAGTTTGGAACTCA
>CAEGAG010004738.1:0-20597 GCA_903067065.1 Brachyrhaphis terrabensis | reverse complement strand
CTAGTGCCATCTGGCGCCCCCTAGCACTGCGTTCTCGCACCACCGGGGGCTGGTACTGCTCTGCTTGACCTCAGACTGGACTGCCCTTCCTGCGATGGTCGTCAGGCGTGGTGCAGAGCCGGTTGCTATGGTTACCGCTGTGACCTGATTGTTAGAAAAAAAAACAATAAGGGGAGACTTCAAAGAGGGCTGCTCAGTTGCCTAGCAACAAGGCAGGCCTGCTCCCCCTCCATGTTTCCCTGGTTTCATCACTCTGTCTTTTCATCACTCCATCCCTCAGCTCCATCTCTCCTCCTCCCTCCTTCACTTGTATCACTCTGTGTTTTCATCCCTCCCTCCTGCCTCTCATCTCTGCTTTTATCCCGACCATCAGAACCTTTCAGTACCAAGTGGACCGACCCATTAAGCTGACGGGTCGGTCAGCATGGTGACGGTTCCCTCCATGCCTTCCTCCTCTGATTGGTTCTGGTTCTGGTTCCAGATTATAACCACGTCGTTTTCCTGTCTGTTCAGCATCTGATCTAGAAGGGCCTGACCTCTGACCCCTGCTCTGTTAGCCACTGTGTTAGCTGCTCGGTTATTGGCTCTTGGATGGAAGGATTTGATTAATTACCTGATTCTCTCTCCTCTTTGTTACATATTTATGAGGACATGATGTCACATTAGTTTCAGATTTTCCTCATGGATCAAACTTTAGTCAAAAATGTAATCTCTGATTCTGGAGGCATCAGATTCCCAGAAATATTTCATGATTTACATCTTTCTCTCTTATGCACAATCAAAACCCTGCTTCTTCTCTCCGGTTTCCGTTCCTACACTTCATGCTTCTTTGCTTCCACCTGGTGGCCAGCTGAGGAACTGCGTAACTCACCTGCAGAAACCAGGCCCAATAGTTCCACACACACCTGTGAGATGAGCTCTGCTTTACCTGGGAGGTAAAAAACACACTGATGGGAACCAGAGTTTCTTGTTGACTTGTATCAGTTGTGAGGTCAATCAATTTCTACTTTTACATCCATCAAACATTTTAAATGTTTTTGTGCTCTCATTTGTTGTTTGTTTTCTTACTGGATTATTGTGTAACATCACGTGACCTGTCTAATTTAACACACTTGTGTAAAATAAAGGGTGTGACTTTCAATCAAAGGAGGAACAACACGAAGCCAAACTGTCCTGCTGTCACATTTTCTCACCATAAGTTTTACTTTTAGCATGTTTGAAATGATCCAATTAACACGTAGTATTTAACAATACATAATTTTCTAAAGTTTATATTTTCTTACTCTTAGTTTTAACTGATTGTGGTCTCTTTATTATGTCCAACACTGAAGGCCTATTCAAAGTAAAACACCAAGAGTATCATGCAGCAGATAGATAAAACTGGACCATTTTCCCTGACAGTACAGCAGCAGGTTTTACAAAATGACAGTAATTTTTCAGTTGGCTGATAAACTGAGGAAGGAAACGTATTGCATCACTTCCTGTTCTCGTACTTTGTAAAGCTATTTGAGTCTTTCTTGAATTAATATAGTTAGTATTTTAACGCATATTTTTGTTGCTACATTTGGCTGGTAAAGCTTTATGATTCGCAGTTTTTTTTCAGCCTATAAGAGCTACTTAGCTTGTTTAGCCTAGCGCTAGCTTAGCATCAGCGCTGCTATCACTACATCTCCTCTTGTCTGTAGCAGTGTGTCAGCTAACCCCCTGCCTCCATTAGTGATAATGCTGTAATAAATGTAATGTTTTTGTAGGTGTGGAGGCTCGGCCATATTGAGAAGGCAGCAGATAGCGTAGCGTCCTTAGCCAGCGTAGCACCCTTAGCCAGCATAGCGTCCTTAGCCAGCGCAGCCCTTAGACAGCGTAGCGTGTTTAGCCAGCGTAGCGTATTTAGCCAGCGTAGCGTCTTTAGCCAGCGTAACGTCCTTAGCCAGCGTAGCGTCCTTAGCCAGCGTAGCGTGTTTAGCCAGCATAGTGTCTTTAGCCAGCGTAGCGTCCTTAGCCAGCGTAACGTCCTTAGCCAGCGTAGCGTGTTTAGCCAGCGTAGCGTCTTTAGCCAGCGTAACGTCCTTAGCCAGCGTAGCGTGTTTAGCCAGCGTAGCGTCTTTAGTCAGCATAGCGTCCTTAGCCAGCGTAGCGTCTTTAGCCAGCGTAGCGTCCTTGGCCAGCGTAGCGTGTTTAACCAGCGTAGCGTCTTTAGCCAGCGTAGCGTCTTTAGCCAGCGTAGCGTCTTTAGCCAGCNTAGCCAGCGTAGCGTCCTTAGCCAGCGTAGCGTCTTTAGCCAGCGTAGCGTCCTTAGCCAGCGTAGCGTCTTTAGCCAGCGTAGCGTCCTTAGCCAGCGTAGCGTCTTTAGCCTGCGGCTCCTCAGTACAGCCTGAGCAACCACAGGACAAGTTGTCTGATCTGACACAGATCTATAGAAGTACACACCACACATGCTGTTACAGTTTTTATTGAAGCTGAAGCCACATTGGAAAAGTTTGTGAATTATGTGCCAAAAACTCTGTGTACAAAATCTGCAGATAATCTTCAGACAAATTAGATGAAATTTTATTTAGTTAAACTTGACATATTTTAGTTAAATCATAAAAAAAATTGAAGCTCTTTGGTTAATTTTAAAACAAAAACGTATCAGAGTGTTGAGAAGATTACAGTAACTGAACAAATCACAGTGATGTCGGCCAGGTAAATGCTGACCACTCTGGCTGTTTGGAGTGATTCCAGATGGGTAACTGGTCCAGTTCAACCAGTTCACCTCTCCATCCGCCCCCAGGCCGCTGGAGGATCTCTGGGTCCTTTCGGTTTCTGGATGCGACAGTTAAAGCCTGACAGAAACCAGAACAAAACATGTTACTTTTACTAGAAACCCAAAGGCCCCGTCTAATTCCTAAAGACAAAAACATTTCATGTATTTCTCCTGACTGCGACGAAAGGCACAGACTAAAAGCAGTCGAGTTAATAAACCCGGTGCCGGGGTGTGCTGTGGTGGCGCAGCGGGTTAGCACGCCCCCCGTTTGGAGACCTCAGTCCTTGACCCGGACGTCGCGGGTTCGACTCTGGGTCCCGGCGACCTTTGCTGCATGTCTTTCCCCCTCTCCTCCTCGCCCTCCTTCCTGTCTGCCTACTGTCGCAAAAAATACAAGCCACTAGCGCCGCAAAAACTCTTTGGAGAAAAAACTAAACTGTCTAATTCAGTTTATATAAATATAAATAACTTAATGAGAAACCATTTCTAATGTTGCGGAGACAGAGAAGAAAGGAGAGAGGCAGAGAAAAGAGGAGAAGACAGAAGATAACACCCTGGTCTGCTTCTACACCTGCAGAAAAACAGAGAAACCATGGCAACAAACATCTGCTTAACGACAACAATGTCACTGCGAAAGACAGGGTGCTGATTAACACACTTAGTGGCAACTGCAGCCAAGCAGAAAGAATCTGAAAACACAAGAATCTGTGTGTAAAGTTTGTCCACAGAGCCCAACTGCTCCAGGTGAACTGACCGATGCCTCCAGGTGTGAAGAAGCTGCTGACATCTGAGGCAGGAGAGGAAACGTCTTCGTAGTCGTTATCTGCTTCTGCTGGGAAACACAAGTCACATGGTCACGCCTTTAGCCCCGCCCCTGCAGACACCTGGCCGCCGCTGCAGGGACTGACCTGGCAGCAGGTGAGGGTCCTCCCTCTGATTGGTCGGGGTGGCGATGTCGTAAATGGGCGAGGCAGAGAGGGGCGAGGTCAGCGGCTTGACCTTGGGCTTCACAGTGCTGTAGACGGGAGCTGCAGACGCTGCGCTGAAGTCGTTGTCATAGTGATGGGATGGCGGCAGGGTTCTGGAAGGAGGAAGGAGCTGATTAAAGACGGAGGAAACGTTTCCATGCCCCCCGGTACTAACTGCAGGACTGGATGCCTTAGCAAGCAGCGCACGATGCTACTACTACCTTTGCAAAAAAAAAAAAAACATCAACTTCTGGAACGTCTTCCTCACTTTTATTCATGTTCCAGCAATTATTAGCATAAATGTTACTCTGATCTCCTGCTTTGAGGCTGCAATTAAATAATTGAAATAACATTTCAATTATTTAAACTTAGACTTTATAATAACAACTGGGTTAGATAAAAAAAAAACCCTGTTAGATTAAATCTCTTATTTTTGACCTTTTTTCCATCTCAGTTCTCCCTTGGTGCCCCTGGTGGCCCCCTAGAGCACTGCAACCCCGCCACTTTGAAAATCTGGGCCTGCTTTGGTTAATTGTCCTGACAACGAGGATCTGGATGCCGCTGGTTTACCAGGACTGAACTTTAACCTTTCGCTCCCTGCAGACCGCTTGGAGACACTTCCATCCATTGACTGCAACCGGGCCAGAACCTCAGTCCTGATCCTGCAGGGACCGTCAAACAGTACAAAGACTGCAGGTCCGTGGAACCGACTGGGTCTGAGGTTCTGGGTGCTGGACCGGACGTCTCTACCTGGCTCCTGGGTTGGACCTGGGCGTGACCACGGAGGAGTAGGACGGTTCTGATGTGGTCCGGTGCGGCTGTTTGGCCTTGTTGACCACAGCGTAGGTGTCATTCATGGTGGATGAGCTGTGGACAGACAGAAGACGGGTCAGAGACAAACGGACCGGGACGAGGACAGACTGTCCAGCTGACGGCGCCGACATCAGGACATAAACGCAGCAAAAATGTTCTTTAGTTAAAGGATCCGGGTTCAATCACTGGTTCTGGTTCTGAAACTGACGTCATTACCATAAACTCCAGAATATATTCAACCTGGATTCACCAGGTAGTAACCAGTAACAATTAACCAGTAACCATTAGTCACTAACTATTAACCTGTAACCATCATGGAGAATCTTGATCAGCTGAATATTTACGTTTCTACAGGAAGTTCATCTGCTTTCCACTTCCTCATCCAGCTGTGTGGTCGTCATGGTTACGCTAAACTTCCTCATAAGGAAGACCTAACAGCTGATCTCTGAGATCTTCCTCAGCCCTCTTCTTCCTCTACACCATCGCCTTCCCTTTCTTCTCCCCAGCGCTCCTCGTTCCCTAACTCCATCTTTCATTGACCTTCCTCCTCCTCCTCCTCCTCAGCCTGGTTGCCACGGTAACATGGCAACACATGGAGATGGAGATGGTGGGATGACGACGAACAGAGGAGGTGAGAAAGTGTTAATTCAACACCTCGTCTGTGGAGCGCACGTGAACACACACACCTAAACACACACACAAACTGGTTTCTACCTATTGACGGATGAAGCAGCTGCTGAGGTTTTCTTCTCTCGTCTTTTCACCTGGAGACAGGAAAGGATTTGAATCAGTGCAGGGTCCTGGAAGGTCCTGGAAGGTCCTGGAAGGTCCTGCAAAACTGCCTCATTGAAAAAACATTTGTTCCAGAAACAAAAACATGAATCTCATCCAGATGTTTTCTGATTAAAATCTGGAGGAAGAACCAGACTTTCATCTGAAACTCCTGGTCGGCTCCCGTTTCGTCTCCTCTGCTGACCAATGAAAGCGCAGCTGCTGCAAGGTGGCCTAGTCAAAGTCAGACTGAAGGAAACTCCACCATCTCCATCTGGGTCAGAGGATCATGCTGAAGAAGCAGCAGGCAGAGGGGTCAAGAGGTCAGGAGGCCTCCAGCTGATGGTCGCCCTCATTAACGAACCGACGCTCCACAAAGACAGTTTGTATCTGACTTTGAATAAAACTGATATTACCTTTCGCCTATCAGAGTGAACGGTGCGAAGGCCGCCACACCGGCTCTTTCAGAGTTTTCTGTCTGAACGGAGAAGGTAAAGATTTTCAGCCCTGATCAGCTGAGAGTTGAGCGAAGACGAGACCTGAGCCTGGCTGAGCGAGTGCAGAACCTGCCTCAGAGTCAGGAAGCTACCGGTGGAGAGCAGATCCCACCGATCGGCCGCCGTCCTCCTGGTCTCGCTTCTTTCTGTGATCTCAGCCGCTTGCTGTCAAGCTGCAGCTCTAATTTTCATACAGGAAGTCAGTACACCACTTCCTCTTTCTGCAGTGCTTTGAGAGGACTTCCTCTAACGTTGCACACGAGAACCTATTTGTTGAGCGGTAGAGCCCAGAGGGCGCGGCGCTGGTGTTACCTCCGGCAGGTTGCCGTAGAGCCGGTCCTCAGGCGTCTGCAGGAAGCGCTCCAACATGCTGGTGGCCGCCGTGAAGATGAACCCATACTGGTCCTGGAAACAAAAGGGAAGTCAGAAACGTCCCGGGTCGCCTCTGCTCCGCCCGGCACAACCTCTGCCGGTGGAGGTGGTGTCATGGTCTGGGCCGGGCCGTCTGCTGCCTTTAGGCCCGGTCCAACTCCCAGACCCGGCTGTCCAGCTCTGGACCGAGCTGTCCCAGGAGAGACAGCTGGATGGGGCGGAGACGTCCCTGTGCTGTTTGGGACACCTTAAGACAGGTCCGCATCATTGAACCGGACGCTCTCGTCAGAGAGATGCTGCTGCTGACCAGAACCGTCTTCTGGTTGGACGTGGAGTCCTACCTTGGTCTGGACCGCCGAGGGTCTCTGTCTCCGCAGCTCCAGTACGAGGTCCAGGACGCTGAAGTCCTGGGTGATCTTCTGCAGGAGGGAAGAGACTGTCACAGATGAACCGGAACCAGAACCATGTGATGAAGCTCACAGGTCTCCTCCAGGTAAACTATGGGACAAAACCTCCAGGTTTTACCCTCTGACCTCTGCCTGACCTCCTGGAAGTGATGTCACCGACCAGCTCAGCTCCTGCTGGAGGAGACCTGCTCTGTTGTCATGGGTTACCTTGGTAACCAGAAGGTCGTGGACGTAGTCCAGAGCGCAGATGACTCCTGTCCTCCCACAGCCTGCACTGAAACACACAGAGACACACAGAGACAGACACTTAGCAGATGCAGTCATCATGTCCATGGTGCCATCAATAGCAGGTGTTACCTGCTGCATATTCACAGCCTCCTGCTCTGTGTGTGTGTGTCAGTGTGTGTTTCGATGTGTGTCTCTGTGTGTGTGTGTCCTGTTGAATGTTAATGACCAGCTGACCTGTGATCAGCCTGTTGGCACAAACAAGCTGCAGAGATGATGTGAAGTTTAGCACCGATCAGAGGACCACACAACGTCTCACTGTGTGTGTGTGTGTGTGTCTGTGTGTGTGTCTCTGTGTGTCTCTCTGTCTGTCCCTCTGTCTACCTGCAGTGGACCAGGACAGGTGAGCTTTCGGCTCCCTGGCTTCTCCTGGCTCGGTCCAGCAGGTCCAGAATCCCGGTCGTCTCATAGGGGACGTCGTGGTCCGGCCAGGACAGGTACTGGAACTGGACCAGCGAGTGGACGTCCTGCGGGAGAGGAAGAGGAGCGAGGAAGGTGTGACCTGAGCCGGGGACCAGCAAGGTGAGCGCCTACCTGCTGGTAGCAGACCACCAGGGTTCGCACTACAACGTCCTGGTTGGGCCGCGACTCCACCTGCTGGACGTTCAGAGGAACGACACGTCACATTCGGCCCGCGGGACGCGGAGGACGGAGAGGACCGGCCGTTACCGTGGTGACGGTGAAAGGTCCAAACACTGCAGACTGATGAGGAGCTGCCCAGTAGCACTCACATTTCCTCTGCAGAACCAGAACCAAACCTCTGTGTCATGTTTTATACACATCAGCCATTAATGAATCTCAACATTTTAAATAATTTGAATAAAAGTAAGAAAATGAAAGATACCTTTCCCATCTCGATCTCCCTGCAGGCCATGACTATCACCTGAAACACAGCGCCAGAAGTTAGTCTGACCCCTGAGGACAGATATCTACAGGTGCAGTAGGTGAAGTGTCTCTGCTGTCCTAGTGGCCGTTAACCTTCCTGGTGACTAAACGAGTCTGTCAGATGTAGAAGTTGAAGTTCACCTGTTGGTCTATCAGCCAATCAGTGGCCTTCCCTCCCTGCTGCAATGGCTGCCGCCAGGAGATGATTAGTGCAGCTCTGAGCTTCAGTTAGGAAATATATTCTAATAAATCTCATAGAAGAAGTTGTTTAATTGTTTTATGCTCCTTGAGATCAGGAGGAAGGCGATGATGAAGCTTTTTGTCTCAGTCTAGTTTCTGGTTCGTTTTTCAGGTTTGATCTGAAATAGGTTCATCTTGAAACTGTGACTATAACAAACCAGCCGGCAGTGCCCTTTGACCCCTGGAGCACCTGGTCCCAGAATGTGTGTGCAGGTGTTATGAACCGGGCTGAACACATCAGTTTCATCTTCCTTCCGATTGGTCCCGTGGCTTTGGAACGGGGTCAGAGGCCAAACTGCTCTTCTGACAGGAACCAGAACGAGTTCAGCTGGTGAATAATTAACTTCACTGCAACAGTTTCCTCTAACTGCAGGAGGAGAGCCATGTTGGAGCTGGGGACCAGACTACTTCCTGGAGACTAGCCATGTTGGAGCTGGGGACCAGACTACTTCCTGGGGATCAGCTCTTCCTGCTGGTACGCTGACCTTTATTTTGTGTTGCCAGATCATCCTCCAGAAGTCGATCAGAGTGGAACTGAGGGGCGCCTGGGAGGCAATGTATCTGCAGTCACCCGACGCCCCCTGCAGAACAAACAGTGCTGTTACAACCAGAGCTTTCTCATAGCAGCAGGAGACATCTGAGTGGTGAGCTGCATCACCTGGACGAAGCTGGCGTTGATGTAGTCGGAGTCAGAACCTGAAGTCTGCAGAGACAGAACCACCCGGGTCTGATCATCTGGATGGAGAGACCGGGGCAGAGAGGCGTTAGAGTCAAGCGGGAAAATACATCACACTTCTACTGGGCAAAGAAAAGAGACGATGAGGACGGAGGGACGGTGTCTTCATACATGGTAGGATGTCCTTGTATCGGTTCTTCTTGGCGTTCTCCTTTAGGGATCCAACCTCTGTGGTCAAACCGTAACCTTTCTTTAACTGGAACGACTGGGAACGCACCACCTGCACACACACAGAGACACACAGGCAGCAGGTAGGTGAGGTGTGTAACAGATCCAGGTGTGTGAACTGGTTTCTGAACATTTTCATTAATTTCATTTCAATTGCTTCCCTTTATTTGTTTTTTGTTCTTTTAAGTCATGTTTTATTTTTGTCATTTCTACTCTGATTTGTAACAGAATCGATCATTGTTTAATGAAGCAAGTATTTCAAACTGGTTTTCTTAACTGGGACCTAGTTTACTGGAAAGAGCATCACCAGTGAGATCTATAAACTCTGCTACGTGTTGCGCTAGCAAAGACCAGTCAGGACCAATAAACACTGAGGTGTCCAGGACTGGGACCATCTGGTCAGAACTGGGAGCAGAACTGGGAAGAGAACTGGTTCCCCTCCTGTGTGACCGGATGAGGAAGCAGAACTTCCTGTGGCTCAGAAACCAGAAGCAGAGACCCGGTTCAGGGAGTCAGAACCTCAGAACCAACAGGGACCAATGAGGACCAGTAGGGACCGACCTGAGCCAATCAGACCTGCTAGAACTCAACAGCCTCTCCAAGTCGCTCGACCCTGTGGAGTGGTTTTGGGTCACAGGAAGTAAAACCAGAATCTCTCACTCTGATGAAGGTTTGACCGTCGTGTGCAGAACCTCAGCTGGAGAAAGCCCAAGCCAACATACCCTGACCCTTGACCTCTGACTTTCAGGCATGGTGGAGGAGGGATGGTGCTGTGAGCCTGTTCTGCAGCCACAGACTCTGGTTCCATGATTTGATTGGATGAATCATGAACTGCTGTGGGTTCTGTCTGCCCAGCCCAAACCGGTCCCAACCAGACCAATCTGGATCCAGTTTGGATTCAAGCTGTCAGAAAGTTTCTCTGGTCGCTGTGATGAGTTCAGACGTGTGAAGCAGAGGAACAGCAGAGCGATGCTGTGAGTGTTAAAACCACTGTTAGCGGTTAGCTAGCTAACCTCTGAACAAACAAGGCGCCGCGGCAACAGTGGATGTGGTGAGACTGAGGACAGGCTCGTCTAAAGATGAGACAGGACAGAAACGTCTCTGTTTTTAGAGGTTGCTGGTTCAGATGTCAGATCTGCTGAACTCGACATGATGGCTTCTCATCTACAGACGGCTAAAGGAGGACATTCTGGAGGTCAGAGGTCAGACTGCGAGGAGTCGGGAGGGTTTCTCTCTGCTTCTGGCTCTCTGGTCCCCAGAGAGGCTCTGAAGAGGAGTAGAGAGCTGGTGGAGGTGGTATCATGCTGTGGGGTGTTGAGCTGGAAGCAGCAGAGGAAGACGAAGCAGAGCTTCACCTGTCAGCTCCTCCTCTTCAGGTAGAGACTTGTTGCTGACCTTTGATCCCTGGCTGGTTCCTGCTTGTGTTTCCGCTTTGCCTAGTAGTAGGAAGGTTGTTGGTTTGAGTCCCGGCCAGGCCGTTCTCCCTGAGCCTGTGTTTCTCTCCAGGTACTCCTCCAGCAGCATGCTGGTTGTGCCGCACCTCTCCCCCGACCCCTGACCTCTGACCCCAGCAGGACGTACACTGCAGAAGATGTGTGCGGAGGTTTCTGTGATAAACTGATAAGTCAGTAGATTTTAATTCAGCTTTGATCCTCAAGAAGTTTCCACACCTTCCTATAAATACTGCTGAAGTCCCAGGGAACCCAGAACGGTTCCTGGTGGAACCCCAACCTGAACGACCAGGCAGTGAAACAGTGAAAAGTTTAGAAAGTGCCTGCATAGTTTAACCAAATGAAGCCGGCAGCAGCTTTCTGCTGGTTTGAATAACCGGCTCAGAGAAACGCTGAAACACTGGCAGCTTTTTCCAGGGACGTTTCCCTCTGAGGCGAGCAGGAAGAGAACGAACCGTCTCCCTGGCGCTCCAGGCCCGGCGGTGGTGCCGTCGGGAGTTAAAACCGTTTTCCAGTGGCGACACTGACCTGGTACTCCTGCTCCACGGCGGCCTGGTTCACGGCCCTCAGGGCGGACAGCAGCACTTCCATGGCCAGCTCCGGTCGGCAGTTCACTCTCACTCTGACTGCGTCTCAGTTCTGCCTCTGACTTTAACCGTCAGTTAATAATTCAGCTCCTCTCTCGCCTCACAACCAGGAAGTGAGGAACCTGAATGAAACAAACCGCTCCGGACTGATTACCTCACTGACTTTTATTGTGTCACTCCATCGTAGGAGGCCGTCCTTCCTCAAACACACAACTGGTCTCTCACTGTGGAGCCGCGTTTACACCTGCAGCCATTCAGAACCGGGCCAGTGGCAGAACCAGAACCCTCCTTAACGGCGGCAAACAGAAACAGGCCTTTCAGCCAAACACCGGCAAACAGAAAACTACTGCAAACCTTTCAGAGGAGAAGAGAAAGAAGAAGCCAGACAGCAGAAACTACCATGAAGAAGAACTGAGAGGCCAGCGGCCGAAAACACAACAGTGGAATAAAAACATGAGAAAAAGCACCTAAGATGTAAATTAGTATGTCACCATTTTAAGAAATCTGCAAGATATAATCAGCTAATTTCTCCAATTTCAAATTTATCATGAATTTCTATAATTGATTCAATGATGAATTTAGCTGAAATTTGAATGATCATTTAAATTTGTCATTACATGTTCAAAGCCTATATAGATATAAAGTAAATGTTTATTTGTAGCAAACTGAATGTGTTTGTTAGTAGGCGGGGCTAACACTGCTCAATGGTGATTGGTCGGCAGTTAGATGATTTTACAGGTTCACCATGGTGAACAGGAAATGTTCACCATAAATCATTTGAAGATATAATTAGTACAACTGACCTTGATAATTACATATTTAATCACGTGATTGGGTGTTTGGCACAGTTATATAAATAGATACGATGTTCAAGCCATCGATGAATGGATGCAAAAAGTGGCCAAAGTCTAAAGAAACCCCTTCGGGAGACGAGTCGATCCGGTTTTAGCCGACTACGGGAGCCTGGCTGTTGGAATGAGCTCGGAAACACAGTGGGTTCTGAGCTGCGTCTCAGTGTCAGAGTGAGACCTCTGTCCTCTCTGCCCATCTTCGCCGCTGCTAGCCTGCTAGCTAGCAGCTCTCCGGGAACATGGCGGCGTCGCAGGCTCTGTCCGAGGAGGAGTTCCACCGGATGCAGGTGAGAAGGAGCGGCTGGAGGCTCCTCGTTGGTCAGGAGGGTGACTGTCAGGTAGCAGGCACACCCGAAGGGAGCGGCGGCCAGGCGGAGCGTCGCTGCCGGAGGACGTTAGCGCTCCTTGCTAACCTTTAGCCGCTCATCTGGAGCGGGTAACGGAGCTAGCTGGTCGGGTCCGTGGGGCAGAGGATGCGGGGTTGGAGGGTTAAATGCATTTATCTGGGGCTGTGATGGCCGGAGGTCTCAGACTGAGCCGGGACACCTCTCAGAATGATGAACACTTTCTATTAGCTGTCAGCTAGCTAGCCTCTGTGCTGCTAACCGTCATGTCTCTGTCAGCTGACAGTCACCGGGTGTGAGGGACGCAGCTGGCCGCGCTCAGGTCCAGCTGCCTCGGCCACAGGTGGAGCCAAGAGCCGCTGGTGTCAGCATGAACCGGACCGAGGAGGTGATGGTGTTTAAAGACAAACAGTCATCAGAGTATTTAGTTCCAGGAAAAAGTGAGTCATCAGTCAGGTGATGGTAGATGACCCGACCAGGACATCCGGGTTCAGATGCAATTAGGACCAAAGTTCACTTTCTTCATCAGCCCTCACATGATGGACGTTTCAGGAAAAGAAAAGTCAGTGGAATGTAGACAGACAGAAGAGCTGAAGGTGATGCGTTCAGGTACCTGCGATCAGAGGGTCACTCCAGGCTGGAGACGTGAGGAAAGCCGGAACTAGAGACAGAGGAGGATTGTAGGGAGAAATGGAGACAGGTGATCCAACATGGAGGTCCCTGAATGGAGCAGAAGAAGGTGGAATATTTAATGTGTTCAGATGAGTGATTGTAGCTTTCTGAGCAAACTTTTTTGTTTCTGGATGAAAATAAATGCAGTTTGAAAGAGCTGCAGAAGCTCTCCAGAGGTCCTGGTGAAGAATGTTTTCAGGTCTGGAGCTCTGGGATAGTTAAAGTCTTTAACATCTAAAGACTTTAGATGTTAGTGCAGAACATCATTTAATATTTCAGTAAAATCTACAACATGCAAATACAACAGGGGTGTCAAACTCCAGTCCTCGAGGGCCGCTGTCCTGCAACTTTTAGATGAGCCTCTGCTGCATCACCTGAATAGAATAATTAGGTTATTAAGGCTCTGGAGATCTGATCTACACAAGGAGGAGGTAATGAAGCCATTTCAATCCAGTGTTTTGTACCTGTGGCACATCTAAAAACTGCAGGACACCTGGAGGGCTGGAGTTTGAAACCTGTGAGATACAAGAATCTAACTTGGCACAGATGTTCCTGGGGACTTGGTGTTAAGAAAAACCCCAAATCTTTAGTCACTGGAAGATTAAAGATGTCTGCTATAGCAGTGGTCCCTAACCTTTTTACCACCACGGACTGGTCAAGGCTGGGCAATTTTACTGCGGCCCCTTCCCTGTCCATTTGTCGTAGATTGTCACTTGCGATAATCGCAACCGATCCTCCTGTACTGTGAGGTGTGTCACGCCGACTGATCTGGTCCAGTCGGTAGAACGTTGGACTTCTCCGATCTAAAATCGGGCATAGTCGTCATTGTCGTGGCCCGACTATCGCAACCTGAGGCGTTTTCCGTGACAGTGATCCAGAACGCAGCCTGTTAAATGTGACAGGTAGCCAATCAGAAAGCACAGTGACGTAAGAACGGAGGGAATCCCCAACAGCTGACATGGAGCAACTGAGAGTCCATTGTTCTGTCAGATCATCATACGCCGTCAGAATAGCATACATGCTACTTCTATCACTGTGTCTACGTCGTCATTAATCCATGTTTGATTATTCTAAATTCACTAAGGTATGTTGGAGGTTTTACTGGATTTTCTTTTGGAATCAGGATGTTCAGTGGAATCAGTTCTGTGTTGCTCCTGGACACACGAATCGACCGAACCTGTTGGACTTTTATCAGCTCTGTGGTCACAGAGGTTTGGAAAATTGGCCAACAATCCTTAAATCGTTCTGTGTGAACCAGACCTAAAACTCACCAGCTCTACTCCTCTCATCTCGTCTCTCCACTGCCGTAACGCTCTCTGACTCTGGCCGCTATGGTAATGTTTACACATCCCTTCAAAATAAGATACAGAAATGAAAATTTTAACTCAGGATAACGACTAATGGAGCCTGAGCTTGTTTCTCCATCAGGGAGATGAGAGTCAATGACACCAGAAGTGTTGCTGATGCACAAGGTGCTACTTGGTCTCTAGTGATGAAGCAGTTTGAAGCTTCATGGCCTCATTAACATCCGGTCATCATCATGCAGAGCAGCTTGGACTGTGGGAATCACCTACTGGGATAAATCCATCCTCCTGTCTCTTTCTGGGCCTTTTCTCCTTCAGGGAAACTTTCCAGAGACTCTGATCTGTTTCTGACTCATTTTGCTGCTTGTGGCTCAATGATGGCGGCAAGACGGAACCGAGGGAATCCGGTTAAAGGACTTTCAAAATAAAAGATCCTCCAGACTCAAATAATACATTAAACAGAAATATTTTATTATTTCTCGTGCGGCCCGGTACCAATTGGTCCACAGACCGGTACCGGTCCACGGCCCGGGGGTTGGGAACCACTGATTTAAACAATAAAATATTAACATCGTGAAAATCATCGGGTTTGATGATTCTTGGTCTAAATAACTGAATGTCGTCAGATTTCAGTGGATTTAGGTGAGTTTTGACGTTTTGCAGTTTGATATTGTCCACAGAAAAAGTTAGCGTTCCTGCTGCACATTTTCACACCAGCGAAAACTTGTGAGTATATTTACACAAACTTTGACACAAAGTTAATTTTCATACATGCCGACTTGAGTGTAAAATATCGCGCCACGCATTTTTTGTGCTCACGCTTTATGCATGAGGCCCCTAGTCTGGGTCCGAGTCCGGCCAGCAGGGGGAGCCACAAGTTCGAGTCACACAAGAATCATAATTCTCATTTATTGCGATTTGGAATTAAATTTAAAAATATAAAACAAATCCACCGGCTGTCGGCTGCCATCTTGTAACGATGTAAGATGTTCTGGCGTCGCCATGGAGACGGGACTGAGACGAAAACAGAAACAGTCACAACAGCTACAAAACTGAAAGAGATTCAATCGGCTTTTCCTTGGTTTAAGAAAAAACATTGGACTCATTTGGTTTTTACCAAATTCTCAGGAAGGCCGAGCCGGACACGACTTCACCGCATTCACAAACTGGAGACTGTTTCGTTAAAGGCCCAGTATCACATGGCGCCATTTTATAGCACAGTAGCTATGTTAGCTTCAATTGTTATAGGTTCTGGTCTCGGTGGGGGGTTCTGGTCTCGGTGGGGGGGGTTCTGGTCTCGGTGGGGGGGTTCTGGTCTTGTGGGGGGGGTTCTGGTCTTGTGGGGGGTTTCTGATGTCGGTGGGGGGGTTCTGGTCTTGTGGGGGGGTTCTGGTCTCGGTGGGGGGGGGTTCTATCTGTTTTCGGGTCAGGAAGTGGAGCAGCCGTCGGTACAGCGGCTCTTTGTCAGGAACTTCCTCCTTCTCTACAGGCAGCAGGACACAAAGACACAAAGAGACGCAGTGTCTCATGGGGACGGACCGTCCTGCTGTACAGAGGACGACTCACAGGATGCAAATTACTGCTGAGACTTTCCAGCCGGGTCAGAACCTCACCAGAAAACAAAGGACCAGAACCGGACCTGGTCCCGGTCTGGTTTTGATCCATTACTGTCTGAGTCTCAGATGATCCTCAGTTTAAACACAAAGTTCATAGAAAAACTGGAAGAGGTTCTGGTACCACAGCAGATTCAGAACCGGATCCAATTTGGTTCTGGATCTGATCCGGTTAAACTCTCCACTCCTTTCTCCAGGTGAGGAAACAGGAAGTAGAATCGTTCATCTGTTTGTTCACCGTTCATTAACTCTGTGTCAACAAAGCTTCAATGTGTTCTGATAAGACCCGTCCAGAACCGGTCCAGAACCAGTGAGACAGCTGCTGAGGGTCCGCTGGGAGCGATTCAGAGAAACCAGCTACTTTATGGATTATTAATATCTCCTCCAGCTAAAACACACTCTGGGTGTGTGTGTGATCTGACACGCAGGGGGTGTGTGCGTGTGTGAAGGTGTGTGTGTGCGTGTGTGTGCGTGTGTGAAGGTGTGTGTGTGCGTGTGTGCGTGTGTGAAGGTGTGTGTGTGCGTGTGTGTGTGTGCGTGTGTGAAGGTGTGTGTGTGCGTGTGTGAAGGTGTGTGTGTGTGTGTGCGTGTGTGAAGGTGTGTGTGTTGGGGGGAATTTTAGGAATGGGGGTGGGCGTCTTTAGGAATAGAGGGGGGCTCAGCAGTTGGTTCAGATCAAGGACGCTTTATTCACACTCCACTCGACTGGGATGGGTGTGTGTGTGTGTGGGGGTGTGTGTGTGTGTGTGTTTAATCGGCGTGAAGACCCCACCCTAATCTACCCCCCAGCCCCCGCCTCTCGTCTTTGTGAGTTTTCCTCTCAGAAACACAAACAGCAGGTCTGGTTCTGCAGAATCGAACCGGTTCTGATCCAGAGGATCAGCTGGTGATTGAACTCCAGGAAATTTGAGAGAAAATGGCGCTCGTCATATCTGAAGGAGTCCTACCTTACTTGGAAAAACAGTTTGGTCGTGTGAATGAGAAATCTGCCTCACTCTCCAGGTGACTGATGGAGTTCCTCAGGGCTCTGCGCTTAGACCAATTCTTTTTACTATATCGCTGGGTTTCAGATGACGTAGCACCGACTTCACCCAATGCAGATGGAGGGCAGGAAGTAAATGTAGACCATTTATTCCTGTTGATCCAGCATCAACATGTCTAATGTCTGTGAGAAAGATAAACGTTATTTTTGTGTTTCGAAGGTCGTCGGTCACAAGGGAGTTAATTTAAAAAAACTTACCGCAAAAAGAGGAGAAAAGTGGATCAACAATCTACAGCTAAAAACAGGAGGTGTGAAAAGTAACAATACCAGTTAACAGAGATACTTTCTAACTGGTAACAATCACATCGTTTAAATTGTATTTTCAGATGTTTTATTGGACAGTTTCTTAGAAAGACAAGCATTCATCTGTAAGGTAAGATATTATTTTTACACCCTAGCTTGGTTGTCCCCAGAGTGCTAATGTTGTTAGCAGCTAGCTCAGTGCCGAGTCCCGGACAGAAAATATGTTTATTCAATGGGACTTTCCTGCTAAAAAAAAAGCTAAATCAATTATAACCTACCCAGCCATACTTTGTGTGTTATATTCGTGTCCAGACATGAATATGGGGGTTTCTGTACATCACTGCTAATAGTTGACCTGCATTGGACCTGAATCCAACATTAACCTACAACTCCAGCATGAATTTGGGTTTACAGAAGCTAAATAAATTATTTACCAGCAGCTCCAAGCTCATAGAAATAACATGTATTAGCTTGTTGTTAGCGATAGCATCGTTATCATAGACCAATTACTTAAAATAGTACAACTCACTAATCACCTGACAGAAACAAGTTGACAGCCATTTAATGTTTCTTTTGATCCTAAATTTGACCCAACCAGAAACTAAATGATTTTATTCTCCAGGCTTTTGAAAGTTTTCTTCTGGCTCCTGGTATAATATGAACTCTGCAGCTCCAGATAGTTATGTGCATCGCCTGCAGGTAAATCCTCTAGATTACAAGAGAAGTCTTTTTTACCGAGGTAATACGGATCATATCCTAAATATACGCAGTTTTTGAGATTTCTCGTCTGTTCCAGCCCATTTAGGGCATTAGCTACTCGTTGTGATCAATTTTGCTTTGTTTTGAACCGGAGAAATCCACTTTCAGACCTCCATCTGCGTGTGTGTGTGTGTGTGTGTGTGTGTGCTACCAATCAGACAACATGGGATAAATGTTCACTGCATGATGACATTAAAACCTGGATTACTTTAAATGTTTTAAATTCTGGCCAAACAGAAGTTGTTGTTTTTGGACCAGAACCTGTTAGCCAGTCACTCTGGATGGGATTAAATTGGCCTCCAGTGATAAAGTGAAGAACCTCTGTGTTATTTTAGACCAGGATTTCTCATTAAATCCCATCATAAACACGTTTCTAAGATTTCCTTCTCTGTCTTCAATACGTCATAAACATCCTGCATTTGTTACTTCAGTGCTGGACTGCAAGTCTTTACTATGAGGAAGTCCAAACCCGTCTGGATCAGCAGGATGAGGCGTTCCTGATCCCTCCGGACTCTAATTGTTCTGGAAGGTCCGATTCAGTGGTTCTAATGAGACGAGGTTCCCACTGACAGCTTGTTCCTCTGACTTCAGAGTGGTCCCGGTTCTTAAACACCAAGAGGATTAATCTGGATTATGGAGGATTTCCAGACCTCGAGAGGACCACCCACAATCTTCAGCACACAGGTTCTGGTTCTGTTCAGGCAGAGGTTCTGCTCTGGTTCTGTTCAAGCTACCGTTGTGGTTCTGTTGCTCTCTGCAGAGGTTCTGTTGCAGTTCTGATGGTTCTAGACGTGAATCAAACACTGGAGCAGGACTGTTCCATCTCACTTCCTTCACTGATGAACCAGTGGAACCAACCAGAACCAAACGGAACCGAGCAGGTCCAAAAGCCCAGTCCAAAAATGATACCAACACCACAGAACCTCCTGCTTCACACCAGTACTGCAGCTAGCGATTATTTTACTCATTAGTTATTCTGACAATCAGATGAAAATTTAGAAATACATTAAAAGATGCAAATAAACAATTTAATTCCTTTTTAAATAAAAAAGAAACATTTCATTGACTAAAATGCAACTACAGGATTCCAACAGTGTTTCATCATTTGTAGCAAAGGATACATCTGTACCTAAAAAAAGTATACTATTTTTCTGGATTAACTGATCAATAACTGAATGAAAAAGGTGATTAATAGCAGATTTATGTCCAGGATGTGAAGGTTCAACAGGTTTACAAATGAACTTTTTTATCTTAAATCCAAAATGTTCATATTTTTTTTGTTCAAGTGTGGTTCCATTATTTCATGTTGTTCTTTCCACAAATCACCTTTTTAACTGATACAGTTAATCAATTCAGTGATTGATTAACTGCATTCTCCAGTTAATCAATCACTGAATTAGTTACTGATTATTTCAATAATTGATTAATCCTTTCAGTTCACCACAACAACAACATCTCCACCTGCCTTAACAAGAGCTCCCGAGTACTTCCCATCTCTCCAGAAGAACAAGAAGACACACCTGAGCACATCAGTTCAGGCTCCATCACACACACACACACACACACACCCCCCCCACTTCTATTCATTTTATCATTTTAGTTATTGTGTTTATGTGTATCCCGGACAATCTATTCCTAACCAGAACCAGTACCTAATTACCACTTGACCCCTGACCCTAGACCAGGGGGCCAACCGCATTAGAACCGCACTTTGGTCCCCATACAGCCGTCGGTCTTCAGAAGGTGAGTAACCCAGGAACGGTTCTAAACAGCGCAGCAAAACAAGTACACACACACACACACATATAGACTGCAGCTCCGATCCGGACCAGAACCTCTGGGTCCGGGTCAGATCATGTTGCATCATAAAGACATGAACTCTTCATCATTCTGGACTCAAACAACCTTCAGAACCATCCAGTCCGGTTCTGACCCGTGTACCCAGTGATTACCAGGGTCAGGCTGGTGTTACTGGTTTACAGCACATTAGCAGAGTGTGTGTGTGTGTGTGTGTGTGTGTGTGTGGATTAGAGGTGATTAGGCACAAACAGTAATCTGAATTTGAATCTGGACCCAGACAAAATCCTTCAGATTAGGTTCAGTTTAATCTTCATCTCTCTGATGATGATGATGATGATGATGATAACGATGATGTCACAGCTTCAGACAGGTCACATGACCCTCTTCCTGACCTCAGCAGTTTCTCTTTTTGCCGCCCTGGACCTCGTCTCCCAGGCTGCTGGTCCTCACCTT
The DNA here is from genome assembly GCA_903067065.1 of Brachyrhaphis terrabensis. Lineage (NCBI taxonomy): Eukaryota > Metazoa > Chordata > Actinopteri > Cyprinodontiformes > Poeciliidae > Brachyrhaphis > Brachyrhaphis terrabensis. The sequence goes on along the minus strand of CAEGAG010004738.1, from coordinate 593 downwards.
TACCCCCAGCTCACAACAGCCAATCAGCTGCCTGCTTGGTCAGAGTGGGCGTGGCTTAGTGATGTCAACATGTTCTGATATTGAGTGTTTAAGTTCAGCCATCTGCCCAGATTTAAGGCCTAGCTGCCTGATCATCATATAGTAAACATATCGCCATGGCAACATTCAGCAGCAGCATCGCTATCCCATAATCTGCAGTGTCTCTTCATCTTAGGGTTCATCTTTCCCTCCAGATCTGATCAGTCCACTTCAATCTGACTCCAGTCCATTTGCTTGGAAAGTCCGGTTCAGTTGGTATGAATGCTAAGCTAACTCTGGTCCTCCAAGCCTCGGTCTGGGTTTGGTTGAAGTGAACTCTGGTTCTGTTTGAATGTGAACGCCAAGCGGACCGGAGACCGCTCCAAAACCAGGAAGTGGACTACAGAGCGGAGCATTCTGGGTAAATACAAGAGAAGCTAACGTGCTAGCCTAGCGCTAGCAGCAGAAATGGCTCCTGGTCTTCAGCCAAAGACTAAAGAGAAATCCTCCAACACTAAAATCTGATCCTCCATCTTGTTTCCATCTGGTGAAGAAGGAAGTTGCTCTCAGTGTCT
>CAEGAG010004713.1:0-24360 GCA_903067065.1 Brachyrhaphis terrabensis | reverse complement strand
GGTGTGAGGTAAACGTTTGCTACGTTGGAAACACGGCTACTGCAAGCTTCCCAGGTTTTACAGCCCAGATCATCACTCCTCCACCGCCGTGCCTTACATGTTTAGGACTCGGTTAATGTCTTTTCCTCCGTTGTTACTGCTGATGTTTTCCCATCTACACTGAAGCTATCTGCTGTAAATCATCTGATGGATTTTATGTCATTTGTTCAAACATTTATAAGTTAAAAACCATTCAAATGGTTTAATGTCATGTTTTGATTGTTGGTTCTATGTTGCATAACTCTGTGTTTTTGTGTTTGTTGTGGTGTGAAGCTCTTTGAAACGCCTTGCTGCTGAAATGTGCTGTACTAATAAAACATGATTGATAAAATGCTGCATTTCTTCCGACAGATAACTTTAGTTCTTTCTTCACACAGTAACTTTTATTTGGACTAAACTGCTGTCTTCATTTCATCTGCTGCTTTGTGGTTATTGCATCAAGCAACCCGCAGCTCCTTTACATCCCCTCAGCTTTTCAAACCAACCCACTTCCTTGACACCATCAAACAGGAAGTTAATGATTAAAACACTTTTGCTCCTCAAAATCAACCGTCGGGCATTCAACCAGCAACTCACGAGTCACCGGCCAGGCTTATGAGAGCAGGTGAGCCAAAAGACGGAGCCGCAGGTGCTAGCTTGATGAAAACTGATGGGGAGAAAACACGGTTAAACTGGCAGTTCTTCTACTGAGACGCAGAAAGTCGTTTCTCCTGACTTCATCAAACTTGGAAGCAGGCGGATCTGACTGACTGCTTTAAAAAGGTTCTAGGCTCAGCTGTACGAGGTTCTGTACCTGGTTCTGCTGCAGCTGGCGGCTGTACTGGGCCAGTGTGGAGTACAGGAACTGGTACTGCTCGGTGGTCTGGATCATCCCACCCCTGCACAGGACAGAAGAGGAGAAGCATCACATTTAGATGAAGGGAAGGAAAGAATCTGATTCTGTTCTTTGGTGGGCAGCGCTAGCTAAAACTAGCTAAAACTAGCTAAAATATTAATAATAAACACTGGTTCTACTAATGTTAACTGCTAAAGCGCTAATCCAACCACATATTGTCCTCACCAGGATCCAATGTGTCATTAATCTCCTTCCTGTGTCGTTGTGCTTCAGGAAGTAATTCTGCTGAACAGAACTTTCCCTCATGGCTCTAAAACCTCATGGTCTGAGAACCATGAGGTTTTGCTAACTATGTTTTGTCTCATTTATCACCAGAGCTTCAGTCAGAAAGCAGATTTTAAATCTTTTTCTCTAGTTCTGCAGACTGTAAATGCTGCGCAAACATCCTTCATACACTTCAAAATAAGAGCATGAGTATCAATATCTGTCTACTTTCATAATTCTTAAACAGTTGATAACAAAAACTTCAACACTGATGCCAAACTTTATTCAACTAAAAGATTATAAAATAGCTGAATAAATAATAGATATAATAATATATTTTATTCATAGGTACCTTTCCTGACACTCAAAGACACCACACAAAATACATTAAATCAATTAAAAGATACAACAGTAAAATAATAAAACCAATTGAATAAAAAAAGCAGAAAGTATCAAATAAAAAAATCAGTTTTAAACTAATTTATTTTCAGTTGTTATTTGAGATGAAACCAACATTTAGAATTTTGAAAAATTAATTCAGAGGAAGGTAAGTCCACTAAATGCAAACATGCTAAATGAAAAATTAGCTCCACTGCTAGCGCACTAGCGGATTAGCAGAAGTATTGCTGCCACTGATTCTGTCCAAGAACCTCTGAAGCGCTACAGGAAGTAGCAGGTCAGAGAGAACTACAGCATAAAGCCAGGAAATATTCACTCTTTGCAGACATTTGAACAACGTTCTTCAGCAGCAACATGTACGAACATCCAAACGAAATCACCTTCAGACGACCTCACCTGTCGAGTCGGAGCTGACAAACCGTCTCCAGAATGTCCACCTGTCCGGTTTCTCTGAGCTGCTGGCAGCAGATGCTGCTGGCTATGAAGCAACCTGTCCGCCCGATGCCTGCGCTGAGGACACAACACCAGAGCAGGCCTTAGATACAAGGAGCTTTCAGGAAAAAGGCTGGAGCCAAAATCCTGTTTCCTGTCTGTCAAACTTCCATGGCTTCACCTGACACACCGGATCAAACTGTCTCACTGAGGCTGCTGGTCACAAAGAGTTTAAGATCCAGTTTGAAACCAGTTCATCCCTTGATTTCAGGATCCCTCTAATGTCTGAATGAGTGTGAACTAGCTCAAACTGCGATTTTACCATTTCTCATGTGGTACGGTGGTATTTTCCCCATAAATACCACGTTGTGAGGACCCACTGCTCCCCAGGGGACCAAGAGCCCAAAGAGGAAGTGATGTTTTAGGGTTAGGCCTGTTGTGGTTAGGTGCAGGTGTTAGGCTGTACAAATGAATGGAAAGTAAATGGAAGTCAATGTAAAATCTTTGTGAAGACAGGAAAACATATATTTGTTGTACTTTTGCAAATTGCCCATTTCGGACAAGTTCTGGTGTTTTTACCTCTACAGACCGATACGCCTCATTGGGGACCAGTTCATACTCATATCTTGATTGAAGAAGATGCCTATGGATTGTTGAATTAGTATGTATTTATTAAAGGAGGTGATGGTGTTTGCTGGAGGAGCCAGAGGTCAGAAGCCGCAGCTCCCTTGGCCACCCCTTGGGGGCGCCACTGCTGAAGCTTCAGTGTGGTAGATCTACTTTTTTAGAGTTAACCTTTGAAGTTTGGTGTGAATGAAGTTCAGGGTTAGGTTGGGCAGAAATGCCACCTTTATGCGGTCGGCTGTTCAGCTGCAGCCGCAACGTCTGACAGGAAGCAGAGTTCACTGAAAACACAGTTTATCTGTCATACGGTTCAGTTTTAAATGTTTTTCTGCTGGTTAAAGAAGAACCAGGTTTGCTCCATGAGGACTGTTGTGTTTTTCTTTTTGAGGAACTTGATTGGTTTTTAGTATTGAGTCTGAACTGTTATCAGTAGATCATCATGTTTAGATGATGGGGTAAATATTTGCTGTGAATATTGCTGATGTTTATGATGCTGTTTTATAAATGAAGAGATTAACTTGGTTCATTAAAGCTGTTCTTCTGAAACCCACTGCTGCCAAAAATCAACAAACATCAGGAGAAAAAGTGACAACTTATGGAAAAATGAGTCCAGTTTTCTGCTGTCCTACATGGTCAGGCTGTTCCACCTTCCCCTCCTCCTGTAGACTGGAACGACTAAAACTAACAACCTGACCAGTAAAACTAAAGTTTTAGATCCTGTGGGATTTAGAATCGATGCAGATCTGGAAGGAAACCAATGTAAAGCGAGGTAGAAAGGTCTGTCTGGTCGGGATCAATCTCTGCAGCGCTGGTTGTTGATGTCTTTTCTCTTTAATTTTGAGTTGCAAATTAACCGTTTGTTCTGCAACATGTTAAAAATGCCTTAAATTACTGGAGAACAGAAGCTAAAATGTGTTTGTGTTGCAGTAAACTGGAGGTTAAAGATGTTTTTTCATAAACACCAACCTGCAGTGGACAATGATTGGTCCGTTACCCTGAACGGCGTCTGTGATTGGCTCAAGGGACTTCCTGTGCGTCTCCACCTCCTCCACCAGCTTCAGCAGAGAAACAATGCATTCTGGGATGTGGTGGTCGGGCCAGGAGCTGAACCAGTAGTGTCTGACCGGACGGCGCACAGAGTTCAGCTGGAACACAGTTCAAAGCTTCTTCAGAATCATCCCACAAACACACAGAATAAACATCTGGACCATCAAGTAGAATACATTTATGTATTTACTAAAAGGTTTTAGTGATAGAAACCGAGGTCTATCAGCTCCTGATCCAAAACTGAGGATCAGAAACTAAAACATGAAATCTGAGATCTGACCTGAAGATGGGAAAACAGCGACATCTAGAGGCTTTTAAAGGTAAATACCTATTTTAAATTGCTCCTTAAAACTTATTTTTATTCGCTGGTTTTTAATTGAGGCCTGATACTGTAACTTTTCTCTTGTGATATTTTACTTTTATTTTATTGTCTTATTGTTATTACTCTTATTAGTTTGTATGATTATTTTTTCTCTTTCTCTTTTCATTAACTTATTTTATTGTTATTGTTTTTGTACAGCAGTTTTAAACCTGTTTTGCTATAAATAGATAAATTTGACATTAGATCTAGAAAGACAGAATTCACAGAAAGTTTGACAAGAGCACAAAAAATGTGACAAAACCAAAATAAACACTATAATAAGCAGAGACCATGATGGAACCATGAAGCTTCAGTTTGTCTGAACTTTGTTTCCTGTTTCTGTTTCTATTTCAGCTGCAATTTGTTTTAAAAGCTGGAGTTTAGAAATAGAAATATTTTCAGGCTGTTGAACCTAAAAACATGAACAGGATCTGAAATGTGTGAAATGTCCACAGGTGAAAGCAGATATTTACACACAAACACGTTTTTCCTCACTGGCTGGAGATAAATCAGACCAAACTTTTCTTGTTTTAGCTCAGCTACAATCACAGATGTTTTTTTCTATTTGCTGAATGTTAGAAAACTGAGCAATAACATTTTTCAGAATTCAGAAGTTTGTAAACATTTGGTCAGTTTCAGGGAAAAGTTTAACTTTTTGAGAAATACCTGACAGTATTTAATATTTTTGCGTACTGTGCTGGACTCACCTGGATCTGCAGATCAGAGATGATGAAGCCGTTTTTTTCCCGGCTGTCTTTAACTCTCAGCAGGAATCTGCCGAAGCGACTCGTCTGTCCCTCGTCTTCGTCCCTCTGGATCTCGTCCTGCCCGTCCTCGTCCTCCTCCTCCTCCTTCACCTTTGACCCGTCTCTCGGCTGCGGCCAGTACGGCTCGCATTTCTGAGCAGACACAGGTCAGACGCTGAACACCGCGGACGATCTGGTGATGATTCCACAGAGAGAAACAAACCACCGCACCTGGTTGTTCTCCTTCAGCTTGGTCACCATGACGATGACGCTGCTCCGCTCCTGCCACACCATGTCCCAGAAGTCTCCCACAGTGTGCAGCATGGGCCCCTGGGTGGCGATGAAGGCCCTGGGAGCCCCTCTGTAGCCCTGCAGGACATCCAGACCATCAGAGCTCAAAGCGCCTCTGATGCAGCCAAGACTCCAAATTCATAACAACATGGAGGTTTTTGAAGCAGTTATAAAGTAAAAAAGTAAAAGTACTTTGTAGATTTTTCAGGTATCTGTTCTTCACTTGGGCATTTATCTTTCTGACAAAGTTTTACTCTCTACATGAGAAATTCCTATACTTATTACTCCTTACATTTAAACTCGTTACTTCCATGATGGAAAAAATCCACGGCTCACACAGGAAGTGTGTTACAGAGTCTGTAATTCACCATTCAGGTTTTTTTATTTCCTTTATTTAACCAGGTAAACCCCGTTGAGATCTGGATCTCATTTTCCAGAGCGACCTGGGCAGAAATCTGCAAAGTTGGATGCAACTAGAGGTTTTCAGGAACCTGTTGGTTTTTACCAGACTGTAGTTATTCAGTCAGACCAACTAGTTTTGGGGAAGAGAAAGAAAATCCATTCGAATGAATCCAACAGTGGAAACGGCTGATCAGAGGTGTGAGGTAAACGTTTGCTACGTTGGAAACACGGCTACTGCAAGCTTCCCAGGTTTTACAGCCCAGATCATCACTCCTCCACCGCCGTGCCTTACATGTTTAGGACTCGGTTAATGTCTTTTCCTCCGTTGTTACTGCTGATGTTTTCCCATCTACACTGAAGCTATCTGCTGTAAATCATCTGATGGATTTTATGTCATTTGTTCAAACATTTATAAGTTAAAAACCATTCAAATGGTTTAATGTCATGTTTTGATTGTTGGTTCTATGTTGCATAACTCTGTGTTTTTGTGTTTGTTGTGGTGTGAAGCTCTTTGAAACGCCTTGCTGCTGAAATGTGCTGTACTAATAAAACATGATTGATAAAATGCTGCATTTCTTCCGACAGATAACTTTAGTTCTTTCTTCACACAGTAACTTTTATTTGGACTAAACTGCTGTCTTCATTTCATCTGCTGCTTTGTGGTTATTGCATCAAGCAACCCGCAGCTCCTTTACATCCCCTCAGCTTTTCAAACCAACCCACTTCCTTGACACCATCAAACAGGAAGTTAATGATTAAAACACTTTTGCTCCTCAAAATCAACCGTCGGGCATTCAACCAGCAACTCACGAGTCACCGGCCAGGCTTATGAGAGCAGGTGAGCCAAAAGACGGAGCCGCAGGTGCTAGCTTGATGAAAACTGTTAGTACACACACTCCTGATGCGGCGGAGTGAGGGATGCGTGGGCGGAGGAGAGGAGGGGGTGAGTCAGGGACATTTCACTTCCTCCATCACTTCCTGTGGCTTTCCTGGTTGTCAGACTCCCACGTTGACAAACTGACAGCTTGCACCTCAACTTCTTTTTGCTTAGCCATTGTAAACACACACACACACACACACACACACCCACACACACACACACACACATGTTTGTCTAGAAGAACAGATAAACCAGAAGACGCCCACGCTGAGTGACGGAGCTGTCACACACTCAACCAGCTTCCTTTCTCTTTAATAAAACCCAGAAGGCAACGCATTTCTGAACCTAATTAAACAGCTGTGACACTTTAATAATAAGACAACTTGACAACAGCAGACATGTGTTCATTTTAACTTGAGCAGAAGATGCACAAAATGACCCTTTTTGCCCTGGAAATAACAGTTTCTTTGTCTTCCAGCCTCATTTTGCACATATTGATTTCATTCTGACTCATTTGGTTCTCCATCCATCGTCTGTAACCAGGTTGGTGCCGACCTCCTGTGGTTTTTGGGTGACAGGTGGAGGACATCCTGGACATCACAAGAAAACACCCCCACACCCCCACACACACACAAACACACACCTAAAGCCAATCCATAGAGATCAGTCAACCTGAAGCCACGTTCACTCAGCAGGATGATGATGCACATATCTGACTTTTTCACAGCCAATTCTGATCTCTGCATCCCACAAAACATCCAATCTTCTGACTTCCACTGGGTTTTCAAAGCATCTTAACGCTCATGTCACATTTGATCAACTTTATCAACCACAAGGATGAGAACTCGGACCTCTGGGACGGATGAATTTAGTCTCATATAAAGACTTAGAAAAGTTAGTTTCACTTTATGTCACTAGATGGCTTAGATAATACTTTGATAAATGTGTTAATTAAAATAAGTTTCAGGAGAGCACGTATCAAGTTTGATGTTTCAACTTGAGATTTTATGCTGAAACTAACAAACTATGTCATGTTCTTGTTTCCTGAGTCCAAACTGAAGGATTATGGATTCATTATCTCTCAGTCTTAGACTTTGGATTTAGATTTTTAATTTGGAAATCCCGTGCCGTCCCACCGCTATCCTGGTCCACACTACGTCATCTTCACTACTTTCAAAAATAACTCCAGTCAAATGCAACATCAAATGTGTTGAATTTCAAAATCAATTTGTTGAAAAATACTCTAAAAAACTCAACAACTGTGATTATGGAAACAAACTTGGTGAATTCAAAATGATGATCCTTTCAGCTGGAAATCCTAAAATTGCTCTCAACATTACGCAGAAAAGTTAATGAAATCTTTGTTTCACTGCTTTGTCACAAAATGCTCCTCAGCATGTCTTCAGATTTTATGGTGAATGATGAATATCATCAATTTACAGTTTTTAAATCATGCAGAAGCTTTAAAAACTCCTGGGCCAGAAATTGGAACCATGCAGATGATACAGGTCGTTACCTCGATGTTTAGTCTGACCCGTAGTTTGATTCCTCCGTATATTTTGGACCATTATCTGCTGAAAAACTCAGTGACGACACAATTTTGAGTTTTCATTTCAAATGTCCTGAAATTGTTTTGCCATGACAGATGTAAGACGTGCAGACTGTAGTTTATTGGTTTGAATGAAGTGGAGTTGATGGCTCGTTTTACTAATGATAAGCTATCCTGTAAAACGTTTCAGCTTTGGATTTGTTTTTTACAGTGTAAGAGGTGATAAAATGAGAGAAGTTGGTTATACCTGGAGCTTTAGTTTAACTAACGGCTTAAATGGAAAAACGCGGCAGTTCTGATTCCACAGACACTTAACATTTCAAATTAACAAGTCAAACTAAACAGAAAAAAATAGTATTTATTTTCCACTTTGACCAAAGTGAAACCCTAATCAGTGTTTTCGTTTTCATTCTTAGAGATGTTTTCCACTGCGGTAAAAACTTTCCTGTTCACACTTTTCACCTGTTTCAGATCACAGATTAGATTTAATCTGCATTTCTTTTCTTATTTAAATGTAAATCAGATACTTTCTGACAGCAGGACGTTTCAAACTGACTTTAATCAGCTGGAACAATGCAAAGCTCTCACCCTGATGTAGTTGGCGTTGATGTAGCGATCCGGACCCGGTTCTTCCTCCAGGTTCTTCAGGATCACCCGAGTCTCTGGGTCTGAGAAGCAAACGGCAGCGATGAGTCAGAGGAGAAGATAAGATCAGCAGAGCAGCAGCTGAGGCGCTTACTGGGCAGGATGGTTTTGTATCTGTCTTTCATCATGTGTCCCGGAGCGTCCAGCTCGGCTGCGCTCACAAAGTTCGGAGGAATCTTCTGCAGATGAAAGCAGAACATGTTGGACGTTAAAATTTATTCACATTTTTCCTGTAATCCATCCAGCTGCTGCATTCAACCAGCAGGCAGGACTGAACAGGACTTGGGTTTGATTTTATTACTTTGGGTTTAGTTTTGTATAATTTTGAGTTATGTTGTATTTTAGTGGATTCTGGGATCTGGCCATGTTCTGCTCCGGTTGGCTGCTTCATTTGTGTTTTTATCTTTTCTAAATGGTTTGTTATGGCTTAGTTCATTTCTCTGTGGAAATGATTGTTTTTAGATTTCAGAGCTAAATTTCTAGATAATTTACTTTGGTCTTCTTTATTAATCTCTTCATGCCACCACTCTCTAATTGTAGCGTTTCCTCTTGTCTTGTACAAAATGTCAGCTAAAACCAGGATTGGTGCTTATCAATGGATCTATAGGGACATCAGCATTGAACCCATTCAATTTCACCAGCAGGTCAAAGCAGCGGTTCTCTGGACCCAGCTTTTATTTTGATAGTCCACTTCTGCTGATCAGCAGGTAAATTTACAGAGAATTAGATAAATATTTAGCTAGCTTATAGCTAACTAAATATTTTTTCTAGATCGCTGCTAAATATTTACTTTGGAGCTAAAGAGTTGGATTGATAACTAAATATTTAGTCTCAACCTAAGTCTTAATGTGGAGCTTAATGTGTAACTTGGAGTTACCAGTTATTTATTAAAAGCTGGAAAGCATTTCGTCATCAAGAGGTCAATACTTTGACAGATTAAACCAAAACCTTTTTTTATATAGTTTTCTTAAAGAGTTTTAAAATAAGATTTATGAAATGTTTTACCTTTTAATATTAAGAAAGGAAGAATTTTCAGTGCGTTAAATCTGTGGTACTTCGGTAAGAACATTTTAAAGTAGTTTTGCTTCAGTCTTTGAAGGAAAACTCTTACCTGGTACTCTGTGTTCAGAGCGCTGGTGTCTGCTGCAGCTTCCTGTAACTGCGCATGTGCAAGCCCGCGGGACGAGGTATGCAGCAGCTGAAGCCACACCTCTTTGGGCGTGGTCACAGAACAAACTGACTCCGCCCCCAGATTGCTCACGTCCAATAGCAGCGACAGGTTGGAACCCCGCCTTTTGAAAAGAAATTAATTGCTTTGAAAAGATTTTAAAAATAAACAATTTATGAATTTTTTACATTCTGTGGATGTTTAGGTGGGAAAAATTTATTTTTAGAAACTGTTTCATTCATGCTAAAGATTTGATGCAAAGATTTCTTTAGATGCAACTTTATACTAATTGAGATTATTTTTGAAATGCAGCAGAAAATCTTAGAAATAAAGTGGATGTTAGAGGATTAAATGTGACTCTTTCCGTTCTGGACGAAACCTAATTTTTCTTGGCTCAAGATTTTAACCATGAATTAAAATCATGGTTTGTGACTTAACCAGCAAGAAAGTCACAAAGTCAATGTGTTGGAAAACTCAACTGATTTCTAGTCAAGTGAATTTAAGTAAACTTAGTATAAACTGAACACAAGTCAATTCCAGTTCAGTTGTAATTAAGTAAATTCTGAATAATTCAAATTAACTTCCAGTTTAATCATGTAAACATAAATCTATATAGTTTGAAATTCACACTTGACTTCTATTCACTGAATTTCAATCAAATCCAATTTAATTCTGTACAGAAAAGCTCCAATTTATCTCTATTTACACAATTCATTTTCTGTGGTTTCAGCCCAATTCAAATCAGATTATATTAAACTCCACATCTACTATCTGCTCCCATTCAAGTTCAATTGAGTTACAACGATGGAATCAAAGTGATTTTAGTGTAAATATATTTATATTGGGTTGTGCATTCATTGTCCAGCTGAGGAAGCCAAATGGTTCCCATTGATCCTCGTTTCCTGGAGGCTCCTCACCGTTCCTGGAGGCGGACTGAGGCTTTCCGAGGGGGCGTGGTCAGCGGCGGGGGCGTCAGCGGCTCCTCAGCAGGAACGGAGCTGAATGAACTCATTATGAGTGTTTTCTGTTGAAGGTGATTTATTTTCTGAGCTGCACTCAGCTCCTCACCTCAACACCATGCTGCAGAAAAACAAAGACAGCATCAATGCATTCTAATCAAAAACCACATATCAACAAAATAAGCAACATTTTCAACTGAAAAACCCTTTTGTGCTGCTAAATTATGGAATAAACAGGAATAAACTCAACAAGAAAGATATTTATTGCTTTTAATCTGTTATTTAGGTTATATAAGTTTTGGTCTTTCTTTCAACTTTACAGAGTTTCTCTGATCATTCATGGAACTTCTTTACAAATGTAGACTGTGGACGCTCACATTAGCATTAGCTGCAACATGTTTAGCATCAAGATGCTATTTTAGGCTAACATAGCTTCACTGACATGCTAACTCCTTTTAGCACAACTTGAACACAACGATAGTCTATTTCAGGGCCAATCAGATCATTTAGAAGCAGAAGTTAACCCTCAGTGGGCCGAGAGAAGAAGCTTCATCGCTGCTGTTAGCGGTTGTAGCTTGTGCAACAGATTTATGGATGTACCAGAAACGTGTGAATACAAAGGTTCCATCTGGAACTTTTATGCTAAAATTTTTTATTGCATTAGAATCTATGGAAAGTATGAATAAATTAATGCTCTAAAGTCAGTCTACAATAAAATTTCCTCTGTCCATTTCTTTGAAGACTCACCTTTAGCTCGAGACACAAGACAGACTTTCTGGCTGAGCCACGTTTTAGATGTTTTAAATTATTAAATTTCATTTTCAGTATTACTTTTGTTTGTGTCGTTTAGTTCTCAGTCTGGTTTTATCTTACATATTTCAGTCAATTTTGGGGTCTGAAACAAGTTGCAGTAAAACCAACTTGTTTTTAGCTGTGGCCTTTTATCACATTTGTGTGGAATTTAATTGGATTTTACAATAAATAATTGTAAAATAGTTTTATTTTACAGAAAGGAAATATTGCGTTTTTATCCTGTAACGCTGTGAATAATTATTTTAGCATAATTTATTTGCAGTGAGTTTCTAGTAGAGCTGGGTCTGCCTTTGAGTGTTTTAATGGCAACACCAGTTATTCATTAAAAACAGAAAACGACAAACTTTCACATCAATCTCCAAAACAACCAGGACTAATAAGTACATCCAAAACACAATTTATCCACAAGTTCATCCAAATTGTTGTACAAAACAAGACAAATCAAAGAAAAGAAATCAAGATATAAACAAGTATCAAAAACCCGCACATTAAAAATACATAATACAGAATAAAGACAATAAAAACAGCATATCATCTTACACTGGGCCAAACTCTACTGAAAAAAGATTTAAAGAGAGTCAAAAGCAGGAAGCAAAGATGCCTGTTTGAAGTTTAAAGGCCACAACAGAAAAAGTTCAATCTCCTCTCAGTTTTTGATAAACTAAAAAGTTTTTGATAAAGTAAAAATCCCTCAGATCAGGAAGATACAACTGCAGTAAGTCAGAAAGGTGGAGCTGTGGATTTTTCCTCTTTTGGAAAACAGCCACTGAATATTTACAGATTTATTCAACAAATTCTCTTCATCAAAGGCCAAACCAAACCATGGAGGAAACGTGAAGCATGCAGAGGTGATAAAACCAGCCTAAAGCCTGAAGCCGTTTAATGCATCCACTGCATTCAACACAGTTCTGACCGCTGGATGCTTCAGTAACTGCCTGATAAGAATATTTCCCCCTCTGGTTCTATTCTGACCGCTGGATGCTTGGGAACCGGATCAGTTACACCTCATCACATCCGCATCAAACTGTCTTTCCGGGTTCTTCGCTTGAGTTCGAACAGCTTTTCACAATCAGTGTGTAAAGTTTGCATTAGTGCCACAGAATAAAACGCATTTCAAATGTGGAAATTTAAAGTGCAGGATAGCAGAATGCAGCAGGATGAATGCAGCAGAACGAACGCAGCAGAACGAATGCAGCAGAACGAATGCAGCAGAACGAATGCAGCAGAACGAATGCAGCAGAACGAATGCAGCAGAACGAACGCAGCAGAACGCAGCAGAACGCAGCAGAGGTCCAATATGGAGGACAACGGACCCAGCAGCGTTCCTGTTGCCTTCAAAAATTCCCAAAACTTTAGGAAACGATGCAAACTTGTTACTGAGGGTTAAAGTCAGCATGAAGCAGCTGAACTTTGACCTTGTTAGCAGCAGAGAGCTGCGGAGTGCTGTGCTCACACACTGGGGAAGCTACTCATTTCAAATAAATGCAAGGTGTTATCTTCTGTTCTTTACATTTTATTTCATTAGTCATTTATGTTTCAGGTCAGTTAAGCATTTCTACAAAGTTTCTCATATTTTATTCAAAGAATAAAAATAAATTGCATTCTGTTTAAGAATGCAAATATAATGTTAGACTCCTTGTGCCTTAATATGATCGTTAACATGAGCAAAAAAGAGATTTGACTAGGACACGAAGCAGAAAAGCAACATTTACATGTTCAGTTTGTTAGTTGGACATTAAGCAGTTTCTAAAAATTGTCCACCAGGTTCTGACTGTTCATATGGGCTGGGTTCAGATGGGCAACACCAGATCTTAGAAATGGATTCAAGTATTATTCATCTATAGTGAATGCAAATCAAAAGTTTTCGCTCTCCAAACAGCTGAATGCCCAAACCCCACACATGTTGAGCTTCTAGCTGTGTTGCTGTGTTAAACCTGACAACACTCACCATTCTGATATCTGCAGATCTTCTTTTCTTGCTTCTCAGGTTCACTTTAAGTTAACTTTAAACGTCTGACGTGTTTTTGTCATGAATGAACTTCCTGACGAGACGAGGCTTATAATCCAGAGTCCTCTGACAGAAACCGAATCGGCTCAAAGTCGATGTGTGATAAACCAGCCACTGCTGCGATGAGGAGGCATCTCTCTCTATGATGAAGCAGAAACTGCTGGAACGGACCTCTCTGTATGTGTGTGTGTGTGTTAGATATCTGTGTGTTTCCACATCACTACAGATCTGAAACGTTTCAGTTTGTCTCTGTCGGAAGAGCGTTTCCTCAGAGCAGGAAGTCAGCACGCCCACGCTTACTCAACGCGCAGAACACAAACACCACAGACGATACGGCCAAACATCGAGTCCAAACGGACTGCTCTGGACTCTGAAGGCCAACAGCTGAACATCTGACCAAAAAAATAATGAAGGGTCACCAATACTCTCTGCTGGATGCCCAAACCTCCTCTGAGTCGTTCAGTTATTCTGCAGACGACAGTTTTGAGTTTATTTTTAGCTTCTCTTTAAAAACATGCTGAAGGTTTGTTGAAGGGCTGAATGTCTTCAGTTTCAGTTTGAAGGATTTGGCGAGAAGACAGTTTTCAAACGTCATCAGGCTGCTTTGACTCTTGAAGCCCACATCACTACACTCCCACCTCTGTGCATTTGCTGTGGTAGGCCAGGATGAGTCTGACTTGACGTGACTTTTACACTGTGGTGGTGAAGGTTGAGGGGAGTTTGACCTCATTTCTGACCTTCTGACCTTGACTAATTAGTTTCGCTTCTACTCACAGTTCAGCATTTTTGGTTAGCTTGGCCACAGCTTGCTTCTCGACTCGCTTCTCAGTTCAATAATAACAGGAGAATCCCAAGAACTCTTCAACTGAGGCCCTTAAAGCTGCAGTATGTGTCTCCTATAAAATATTTGTTTACATATTTGTTGATCTCGCCCGAAACGTTTGCTGGAGATAGGCACCAGCACCCCTCCCAACCCCACCAAGGCTGTTAGAAAATGGATGGATGGACATATTTGTTGAAACTGTCAACATGTTGAGACAATTTATGACAGATAATCTGTGAAAAAAAATCAACCTTCTCTGCCTTCTCCCAGTGATAACAAGAAACAACCAATGAAAGTCAGGAAACGGGTCTTAGTGCTGTCAAGCACAGTTCTTGTGGCGCTGCTCATCCCTGCTCCCGTTACTGTCTGCTATGATGCAGCTAGCATAGCCTATTCTGAATGCTAAGGCTAGTTCGCATAGCCACCGAATACGGCTGATAAACGTTTTTTCTGTAACAGGAAGTTGTTAACAGCAAGTACATGAGCTGATTGACAGCGCTAAGATCCGCCTCGTCGCTCTGATTGGTTGTTTTTGGTTAATTTCTTCAGACAGTAATAGTAGCTCAGGGAGGAGGAGGCAGAAAACGATCTTTTCACAGATTATCTGTCTCATAATCTGTCACAACATGGTGACAGTTTTAACAAATATGTCAAGCAATGTTTTTTTAAATGAAAGTTTCAAACTGCAGCTTTAAAGCATGATTGGTGTTAAACATCTTGTTGGTAAACTAAAGCAGAATAAAAAGTCAAATGTCTGTAGGACCTGCCATGAAGAAAAGGTGAAACCCTGCAGGAAAACCTTTCAGCTAATGTGGAGCCAAAGAAGAGCAAAGGTCACAGCATGGAGGAGGCAGAGCTTAGTTTGCAGGAACAGTCAAAGACTCAGTCCTGTGGTGAAGCTGTGGAAAAAACAGATCACAGAACCAAACAAATAAATGTGGTTTCTTAAACAGCCATGGTTTGATGGGGGATGAGTTGAAGACGGGTCAGAGAGATGAGGGTTTAATTCCAGCCTCTCCACCTTAATCAGTGTCCTTAAGCAAGGCACTGAACCCCAAATTATGAACAGATCAGTGTATGAACATGTAAATAATCAGAAATGATGTAGGGAAAGGGGCAGAGCTCATCATAGCAGGGTTTCATCCTGGACACCCACATGCACACACCTATACAGGTATATGTG
This sequence comes from Brachyrhaphis terrabensis, assembly GCA_903067065.1. Taxonomy (NCBI): domain Eukaryota; kingdom Metazoa; phylum Chordata; class Actinopteri; order Cyprinodontiformes; family Poeciliidae; genus Brachyrhaphis; species Brachyrhaphis terrabensis. The sequence goes on along the minus strand of CAEGAG010004713.1, from coordinate 8,892 downwards.
GCATAGGCAGACACTTTTGCCAAACAGGCCCGAGGTGGTTTAGATGGACTACCATTTCTCAAGTACTTAGAGCAAAGGCAGGTGGCTTAAAAAACTGCAAAAAATCTGAAAAAATGAGCTCACCTTAAGTTTCAAATAGGAGCTGCACAGCCTTTTTGTTTTACATCAACCTGTGCATTTGTGTGTAGTGGCACTCAAATATATTACCTCAAGAGAAAAGCAATTACGGCGGTCTTCAACTGCCACTAAATCCTGATTGTATTTCTTACTACTGCCACTGGGGGAGTTGTAGGCCACATTTACAGGTAAACAGCATTTATAATAACAATAATAATTATAATGTGTGAAAGTTGCTACAAAAGTTGATGTTTTCTGCCGTAAAGCCCGGGGAGATCAGTTAAAGGAGCAGAAACTTGTTGATTGACCTTACCGGTAGCTTCATGTTGTTCTGTGTTTTTCTCATTTAATCCTCCTGACTGTTTCCAGATCAGCTGCAACGCCAACATGATGAACCTCACTGAATGCAGATCTGACCTGCTAACTCACCCACCAGACCAGCAGCTGGACTAACCAACCAACCAGCTAAGCTGCAGCCAAACAGACGCGAGCGCCTTGCCTCTCTCCACCCTTCCTGGAGTGAAACGTCCTGTGAAACCAGGGGCAAGAAGAAACAAGTGAACTGAGGGAAAGTGATAGTAAAGCTGCAGGAAGAGAGAATATCGAGTGAAGCGAAAAGAGAGGCAGCAGGATTAGACTTGTCTTGTTTTTTCTGGCCGTTATTACCCTGATTCTGGGTGTTCAGGTGGAGAGACCTGAGGGAGGAGAAAGGGAACGTGAGTCAGGCAGCGAAGGAGAGGAAGAGAGGGATGCTCCGGGCGTTGATTATGAACACACCGACGGCAGCGTCTCATGAATCATTCACGTCCAAAGCAACAGGAACGTGTGTGTTAATGTGCCGCGCTGTCTTATCCAAGCAGAGATAATAAGCAGCGACCTGATCCTGCTCCCTGTCATGACAGAGTGAAAAACAAACAGATAAAATCCAACAGTGAATCAGCCTCACGCCTCCGCTCTGTTTTCCATTTAACAGCCCAAAACTGAAAGTTTGATCCTTTTAACCCCAAACTGACGGCATTAACAGGATAAAAACACTCTCATTACGAGGCCTGACAGCTTGCTGCTGTTTTAATTCCTGATCAGAAGCTGTTTTATCCCAGGTTGGTCTCTAGACAGAAACACAAAAAGGGAAGAACTGTGAATGTCATGAGCACGTCCTTCCACCGCCGCCTTCTTCGCTTTAATCTGATTTTAAAGTTGGACAAATTGGTTCAATTTGGTGCAGAAGGGAGGAGACTGAGCCTCAAAAACAGAGGAAATGGATCTTCTGGAGATAAATTAAATTGTGCTGAGGAGGATGAACGGAGCTGGATCTCAGCTGTTTGGACTCTGGCTGCGGTTTTATTGTCGTCAGCTCACAGATGTTCCTCAGTCCTTTACAAGCATACAATCACCTGACCTTCAGCTGGTCTGGTTCTGATGGACTACAATTCAATTACTTTTAAACATTTTTTATATTTGATAAAATAAGCTCAAGTAGTTAACTAAAAACGTGCCAATTGTTTAGTTGATTAATCAATACATAGTTCCCACAAGACTGAACTGGAAGTGATCCACGACATCTAGGTAGGCGAGCATAAAGCATAGATGAACCAACAAACAGAAAATATAGTGACAATCTGGACCAATGTGCAAGAGAAATATATAGCAACAAAATGGCTGCTGTCAGCGTCTGAGACATGATGATGGAACATGTCCGACAATGTGAAAATGTTCTGAAAATTTGGAGCTGTCCTCCGATCTCCTACTATAGTTTGCTACTTAGTGAATACAAAGAGTTCATAAAACATGGAGGAGCTTCACCTGGAGTTTAAACAGATTTATGAAGGATATACAATGAGGTTCAGGTGACCGGCAGAGTAAGCACATATACAGTACAAGTGGGCTACATGTCCATCTTAGCTAGTCTAAAAGCTACATTAGCCAAGCTAATGATGCTAAATCGGCAATAAGTAGTAAATGTCACCGATATTTATCTTATTACACAGAGGAGTGTATTCAAAAACTGCAATCCAGTGATAGTTTTAATGTATTTATAATGTTAGGACAGAGGCGTGAGCTGGTTCTAAGCTTGTGACTTGTTTATCGTTGTCATAGCAACTCTATAGCATCTGCCTACCAAGATGGATGTCAGTTACAAAGTTCCTAGAACTGTGATGTCACGAGACCGATGTACTGATCATCAGAATAATTAGCAGAATGATTGTTTACTAGAAGAATTGCTTCCCAAATAAATAACATTTAAAATACCAAACACATTCACACTCATTGTCTCTTGGTTCTGCCCACGTTAGTGAAGCATTTCATCATTTATCAGAGGGGGGGGCTATGCTTTTGCAGAGGGGTTAGTTACACTGAAGCAGTAAAACATTCATAAAAGGCGTTTATGCAGCTGGAACAGAACTGGGCCTAAAGCACATCCCTGAGGAACGCCACATGACGGCACAGTCAGACATGATCTGGTTTCTAAACATGATTTATTTGAGAAAAGGTAATCAAAAACCTCTTAGATTATCAAAGATAAAGTGTCATGCTGACGTCTGAGGTGCCAACGGAACCAGAACTCTAAATTAACATCCCAGGTTCTGCAGCTGTCATGATGCCACCGGATCTATGGAGCTGAAGGAAACTTTCCAGAAACCAAACTGAGGCTCATCAGGAACCCAGTGAGGATAGTATGATCACAATGTGCATCGATACCACACAAGACTTTTCAGAATATTTGGAAGATTTTAAATGAATTTATCAGAACTCAGCAGAACCTGGAAGTCTGGAAGAGCGATGCTCCGTCTGACCCGCTGGGATCAATTAAACTTTAGAACCGTTCTCTGAACCAGGTACAAGCTAAATATTTAAAAATCACTTGTTAAGAACTGCTACTCCTTACAGTGTCATTTGCAGCAGAAGTACATCATAATTTACATAAATAATTCAATAATTTTAAAGAAAAACATATTAGTTCCTCAATATTTACTCAGTTATTTTTGGCTTCATCTGAATAAAACTAGGATTTTCTCTGTCATGAATTGGTAATGACATTAAAATTAAAAACACTTTATACTCTAAAAGATGCACATCTATAATAAACATATTAAAAATATACATCTTTGCTGAATTTTTACTGTTTTCAAGAATTCAAGCAAACCTTCAGACGATCAAGTTTTCATCACTTTCCCCTCGTTCTCTTCCTCCTCCTCTTCCTCCTCTTTTGCTTTTGATTCTCAACTCCGTATCCGTCTTCCTCCTTTTTCTCATCTGTTGCTTTCTGTTGTTCTGTTTTTATGTCTACCTTCTCCGCCACTTCCTTTCCTGCACCCACCCACTCACTCATTACCACACACAGATTTTCACACACACACACACACACACACATCCAAGGTTATGGGTCCCCTTCAGACTGCACGCCACAGGCTTCTGCATTGTTTTTCTGCGTGTTTGTGAAGCCCACAGCAGCATCTCTCAGTGGGTTGATGCTCCACAGCTTCTTTCCTCTCCAGCTGCTACATGAACAGAGGGTCCAAAGTACATTAACCGGATCTGTTGTCTTTATCAGAGCTGAAAAGGAAATTAACAGAGAAGAGCATGAAGTCCTTCCTCACATTTACGTCCAGTCATAAATTATCTTACATCTGATGATTAATCTTTATGTTCTTCTAAGCTTCTCAGCATCTACAGTCTTAAAAATGTTCAGAGTAAATATTTGAAATCAAACAATGACTGGAAATAATTAGAAACAGGAAGAAATAAAAGACAATAAAACAAAAAACGATTTAAATATATAATAAACACTATAATCTGAAAGACTATGTCTCTGTCTCTATATCAAGTATCTAAAATATTAAATCAGAAATCAAAGATGCTGGAAGCTTGACAGTGACACGCTGCTAGAAAACATCTCTGGCACATATTGCTAACATTTTTTGAATCTTTTGTATTTATCTTAAAAAGATGTTGCTGATTTATGGTTATTGCAGCAAATCTCTGATATTTATCTTTTTTGCTGCATCATATGTTTTGTGATTAGTTAAACTTTACAATTTTCCAGGTTACTAAATTTGTGTGACCAGATGTCTTTTTCCCAGAAATGTCCACATTTCATGTTCTGTTCATGGCACAAGAGGATTTCATAGACTGATAAAAATGTTTATCAGTCTATGATAAACATTTTTATCATAGACTCACACCACTCACAGTTACTTGAGTGGTGTGATGCATGAAATATGACAGCCTCTCATTAATGTGACGTCCTCCCTGAGCCGCTGCCTAGTGGTTGGTTGCTTTCCGTTCATGTCCAGAAGAAACGAAGAGCTGCACTGCCACTCATGTTTCTAAATGGGCAGCTGTAAGTTTACAGACAAACTGGAAAATAAATTTCTTTCACAACTTCCTGGATGCATCAGAGGGTTGAAAAACCCCCTGGGTTTTGTGGTTGGATGTCGTCTCAGAGGACAGTCCACTATTTGGCCTTGTCTCACCGGTTCTTCCACAGACCCTTTAAATGTCCTGTGCATGGTGATCTTAGTTGGTCTCCATCCATCCTGTTTGTGGTTTGACTCAAACTTTGGGATCTCATTCCTCTGCTGAGAACATTCATGTTCTGGTCGACCTGATTTCTCCGCAGGGTGTTTGTCCAGAGTGAAACCGTTTTCAGGTTTTAGGAGAACCTGGTCCGACATGTGACGTTTCTGCAGAGAATCTTCATTAGAAACAGGTTAGTTTAAGTGACAATCACTCCTTTATGACCTCTGACACCAGTCATGTGCTAACTGTGCACATCTCTATTTGCTTAAATAGCTTGGAATTGTATCCAGTTATTATTTAACATCTTTAAGGGAAATTATTTAAATGTACAATTACCTTTTTTCATCAGAGAAATATGTGTAAATAATTCCAAATTAAGCTCCTTCTTTGTCGTTTCATCTCTTTAGCGCTTATTGCCTTTATTTCATTTTAAAATAAACTTCCAGTTCATGATTTGATGCTTTTATTTTGTTGAGAGAGCTTCCTTTGTTTATATTATAGAACGGCAGCTTAACAACAAAAGGAACAGCAACATAGTAAAAATGTGTTGCGTTATCATCGGCCCCCTAATAGTGGCACAAGGTATGTTAATTTTGTAAATAAGGACATTTCTAATATTGATCGGTTGGAATTGTGAATTTGTTTCATTGTAATCAAATAGGGTATAGTTTTTGAATCAGAGTTGATACTTTTAGTGGTTTGTAGCTTACTCTTTCTTTTTGTGTGTGTTTGTGCGTAAAGCCACAATCCTTCATTTGGCTACAATATGAATAACAGCCTATTATGTAAAGGTTTTTAGAAATGTCTGTAGAAAATCAGCATTTCACTTCTGCTTTCAGCTGTTTTTGCTCCTTCGTTCCTTGTTTTTGTGGATGGGAGTAAGCAGAGGTCAGAGGTCAGCATTATTTCCACAGCTCTAAATATCAAGTCACAGCTCTGCCTCAGAGGCTTCAAGGCAACTAAAGACATACAGCATGTTCAGCAAAACAACCAGAGGCGTTTCAAACTCCTCTGCAATGATTCCCTAAAACGATGAAGACTTTTACGTCTCGGTTATTATTGCTCTGCAGTCCCTGCCTGCTCCTTACCGACACTTATGACAAACTGGGTTATTAGCACTTATGCGTTTCCTATAAATGGCTCAATCCAGAATCTGCAAAGCAAATCTCCCTCAGCAACAATAAGAGCCAAACGACTGAAAGAATCAGACGGTGGAGCGTTGATGAAGCTCAGCGAGGCCGACTTCAGCGACTCCCTGTGAAGCTGTTTCATTAGTTTCTGCAGGAAAATAGTTCACTGTGGAGTCACAAGTGAAATACTTTAATTCAGATGTTAATGTCACAGGGAGGATTTCCTCTGTCGTCTGGGTTGGAACGGGACACAAGGAGATGACGAGGAGAAGAAATGGCAGAAATGAACAGGAGAAGGATAAATTGGTAGAGATGGAAAAGAAAAAGAAAGAAAAAGAAAGGATGAAAGGAGGAGTAGAGCTCTATTTAAATGATTTATGTACAATTTAGCCCAAAGGTATTAGACATCCCGCAGATATTTGAAAAATGTGTTTCTGATCAGCAATGAGAGGAATCTCTTAAGGCAATAAAACTGTAAAAAGAGAACATTAACTTAAAAATACGGATTTTCTGTTTAAAACTTTCTATGCACTTATATGACGTCAATTCACAATAAATGTCATGTTAAAGCAAAATTTAGAGGAAGCATCTTTATTGGTTTTCACCAATCAATCACTTTGATGTAGCTCTGGTGATGAGACAGGAAGGCCTTTTTGCCATCACCCTAATTTTTAGCTCTCCACACAGATTCTCTAAGGTATAAAAGTCTGGTACACATATATATATATCATTCATATTTGCTCCAGTCAGAGGAAACATGGGTAATATTTAGAGATTACTTTAATCTAATTCTCGCAAGGGTATGAATAATTTTGGGCTTAAATGTGCCAGACGGACATCACAAACAAACTAGGACATGATTAGATGAAGATACAGGAAACTTCTTTCATCTGATGTTGAAAAGGGCAAAAAGTGATGCAATGTCTCCCTCTGGTGGTGGTGTTGTAGATTGCAGCTGCACTGATGTCCTACTGAAGATCCGATTACTTTTGGGAACATTCAGACAAAAAATATCTGAGGCTCCACTTCAATATTTCTGCAACCTAAAGAGATTTAGAATAAAATGTTCTATTTTAGTTCTGGGTGGGGAGTCCTGTTTTCTTTCTGGGTGTTTTCACGCCTGATAGTCCAGTAGACTTGGTTTGATTGGGGATCAAAATTGGAACATTTGTTATATTTTCAGGACTGTAGTTTGCATTCACACTAAACTGTGTCAAACAAGTCAAACTAACTGAAAAACCTGTTCCCCTCGTCGCCTGTGGGGGCGCTGCACCAAGAACTACTGAAGGAATCGACACAAAAACCTCTGAAGACACTGAGCGGAGGCTCTTTTTGGTAGGTGTTGGAGCCTATTAAAAATTAGATGTATTTTTTGCTACATTATTAATGTTACAGATCTAAGGTTATGTGAATGACCTAGGTTTTTAGGTGGATCAGAGTTTGCTTTTATAGTCCGTTTTGGAATTCAAATTTGCATTCTCACCTCCCAAACAAATCAGACTTTCTAGACAAACAAATAAGAGTCTGATTCAAGAATCTAATTCTGGGAAGGTGTGAACGCACCCTCTGGTTCTGTTCCCTACTTTGGTCATTTTCAATGATGACTCTGTTTTAAAACAATCCAACTGAGTGTTAAAGAATTCTGTAAAATGTATTTTCTGGTGGGGAATAAATCAGGAAACTCCAACTTTTATGCCTTCTAATGATTAAACTCACTATACCTGTATCACCTCAGCTGTGAATGCGATAGTCTCAGATCTCTGAAATCAACTGTGTGATACATAGTCTGCAGGTGGAAGACATTCAGATTAACTCTCTATATGCACACATATGTCAATCCAAGCAAGTTCACTGATAACTGACCAAAATACGCTAAAAGAAGTCCAAAAAACCGTAAATGTCCTAAAGTAGGGTCTTGGTACTGCTGTTGTAGTCGTGCATGTCCGTACAATCTGAGGAAGACATGAAAAGTCTGAGCATCAAGGAAACTTTTTGCTTTTTAAGATGGCCAGGAAGAACGCAGATAAACTTCTGGTACATTGTTCTTTGGGTAGGAGAGCCTAAAACTCGATTATTTAGACTCCAGACAGAGAACATGTTTGGCATAAACCAAGTACGTACAGCAGTCCAGGAGAAAAACGTCATACAAATGTGAATTATGGAGGAAGAAGTGACATGATTTGGTATGCTTTGCTGCAGCAGAACCTGGTCAGTTCACCATCATAGAAACCTCCATGGATCGTACAGTGTATCAGATGAAGCTTCATAAAAATGTGAGACATTCTCTATAAACTGAAAGCTGAGACAGAACTAGACCCTGAAACAAGACAATGACGGCTAAGATGTAACAAAAGGGAAATTCTGGGCCTAGTCAAAGCCTAGATCTTGGTGTCTTTGATAAGTTAATGGATCACTTGGAAATTACTAAATGTGCAAGAAGCCCCATAAACATCTCACAGATAAAAGTGAGAAGTTAGGACAAATGTTCCTCAGACTGAAGTCAGAGATAATAGATGGAGACATGCAGCATCTCATTGAAGCATTATCAGGCATTTATTTATAGACAATAACTGGGACTGAGCTATTTAGCTGTTACTTTCCTGATATAGGTCTGACTTGGTAATCTTGATCTAAATGACTACTGTTACTAATCATTGCCCTAAGCAGATATTTAGTTATTGGCAGTCAAAAGTAGATTCCTACTGTCACGACATAGATAACTTGTCTGTGAACGAATGTCTAAAGTCAGATTTTAAATTTATTGATACAAGACAATAAAATTCACCAACAACAAGGTATAGAAACTGATTTCCATTAAACAAACAGAACTTCTTGACTTCAAAGAGTTAAGCACCAGTTACTGGTCGATACGTAACAGCTGAAGACAATAAATTCCTCTGATCTGACACCAAACATAGATCCTGAAGTGCTTTAACTGTAGAATATCGACCGATGCCAGTCAGAAGAGGAGTAATCATTGGCCATCTCCTTCTCAGGAATGACATAAAGCTGTATGTGAAGAATGAACTAGAAATAACTCACTGATCAGCAACATCTCACAGATACGTCCTTTTTAATACACTTCTGTTATCAGAGAGTACATTCCATACAAGAACACTGTTCT
>CAEGAG010004676.1:0-29741 GCA_903067065.1 Brachyrhaphis terrabensis | reverse complement strand
CATCCATCCATCCATCCATCCATCCATCCATCCATCCATCCATCCATCCATCCATCCATCCATCCATCCATCCATCGTTAAACTTCTCAGATTTTGTTAAACCTCTACAGAAATATCAGTTTTATTGGTCATTTATGAACTCATAGAAGTTTGTAAACTCCTCCAGTTTGAACTTGGAGATCTGATTGGTTCCTGATCCTCTGCGTCGCCATGGGAACCGTCCGTGCCCGTCCTGTGAATGAAGCTGCTGTCCTGCAGTGATTTGTTTCCCGGGTCATTTCCTCTGTCGGAGCTTTTAGCGTCGCTCCGTCATCAGCCTGTTTCTGTTTCCGGCCCGCTTCGCGTCTCCTCCAGCGTTTATCGGCCCCCCAGTAGCTGCTCTGCGTCCTGTGACTCTAAATGCACCCAAGGGAAGTAGGCCAGGCTGCGGGGCCACAGCTAGTCGATTAATCGATTTCGGTTTGGGGCGGAACATCCACTGTTCCCCCGCCGCCCTCCGCCGGGCCGTCGGGACCGACCGGCACAGGAAATGGATTACTCTGTGACAGCAGGGAGCCATAAAACCATCACCGCCTGACCGCTGCAAGGGCTCGCTGTCCATGCAGAAAATTACTCTCATGTGCGCGCTGGCATGCATCACTAAGATCAGGCTCGCATGTAAAAAATAATCAAACTGGCGATAAATTATTCCTGTTGGGTTTCTGCGTGTGCAGCGGAGCGGCGGAGATGGAGTTGCTGTGTCAGTCTCTGGAGGAGCCGGAGTCTAATGAGCTTTATGTAATCACCAAACAGGAAGAGATGGAAGAGAGAGCAGACAAGAACCACCGGCGACCAGAACCAGAACCTCATTTATTAAATGGACTCGAAAACCGCTTCATTAGCGCCAGGATTTCTGTTTCGGTATCGGACAGGATCAGTTTCCTGACTCCTATCACAGACAGAAAAAAGAAGTAAATATCTGCCCAAAAAAAACTCCTAAGTTTGAGATTGATTGGCATCAATCTCAGAAATTTTCTAGAAAAAGCAAAATTTTCTAGTTTGAAAAGTCGAAAAATTGCTAGAAAATCTCCGAAAATGTTTAGATTAATCATAGAAGTTTCCTAGAAAAAAAGACAAGGATATTTTTGAGTTAGAATTGAAAATTTGATAGGAAAACTTTAAATATTGTGATTAATTTCAAAAATATTTGAGAAAAAACAAGTAAGTTTCTTAGTTTGAAAAGTCAAAGATTTGCTAGAAAACTCAAACTTGGACATTAATCTCAGATTTTATTTAAACAAAACAAAAATTTGTTTTTTCTAGAAAATGTCAGATTTTTGCTGGAAATTTACTCCTTTATTTAAATCTGCAGTGGACCTAACACGCTGCTGTGCAGAACTGACACTTCCACAGACTTTAAAAACTACTTTGCTTGAAACTGCATGGTAATTTCCCAGGACTTGCACTGCAAAAACACAAAACCAAGTAATTTTGGTCAATTTTCTCATGTTAGTCCACTTTAAATAACAAAACCTATCTGACAATTAACATTTTAGTAAGCAATAGGAGCCTGATTTAAGTCAATAATTTTGTCATGTTTATGTGTAAAGGATGGAGTTAAGCTGCTGTGGAGGGAGCAGTTAATCATTTTTAAATTGTAATTTAGTCCAGGAACCTTTGTCTGCTTGGGAGGAAGACGAGACGCCAGTTAAAATGAAAATCAGTGTTCTTGATTCAAAAACAATTAGTCATTATCATAAACCTATCAGACATCGTTGTGTACTAAAACTCTTGATTCATGAGCGCGATTTGAAAAACTGTGTGTAGGTGGAGATGCTAGCAGTCATGATGCAGCTGATCTGCTCTCTAAGTGTTTTAATGATTAATTACGTTTCCTCCTCACATCAAGCTGCTGAAAGCCAGGAAGCATCTTGACGATGTCGTTTGGTCATTAAAACATGAAGTGTGTCATTCTGATCACCAATAAGCTCAGAGAGATGAGTGATTTAATTACTAATGTCATCTAGGTTTTATATTAGTACACACAGTCAGTGTCTTATAAACGTACTTCTGCCCTCTAAAGGTTTTCATTTCTCATGCTACAACAACATGACGGGTAAAAACCTTAAATATCTGAATTTATCTTTGTTTCTTGAACATTAAGAGATCGGTTATTGGTTCATATTGTAGTAATCTGTACTTTTTCAATGTTTTTTTATTGAAAACTTTAAATAAATTAGTTTTTGTCAGATTTTACCTTTAACATTTAAAGGCTTACTAGCTTCCTAGCCAAATTAGTAGCTGAAGCTAGTTGCAGTTAAGTAAGTAGCTTTCACTGCAGCTATTTTAGCTACTTTCGCTACACTTAGCTAACTAAATTATGCTAGTTAGGTGTAGCTAGTAAAAACCTAATTAGCTGTAGCTAGTTGGCTCTGGCAGCAAGCTAACCAACTGTGACAGCTGTTCATTAGGTGTAACTACAGCATGTAACAAACAGTAGTTAATTAGCTGCAGCTTGGAAGTGACTGAACTAGCTGCCAGTCAGAACTTAGCTTGTTAGCTAGCTGTAGTTTCAACTAGCTAACTTAACTGCTGGTAGCTAGTTAGCTACTTGGATGTAGTTGGTTTTTTTACTGGCCAACTGTAAAATGTAGCTAATAAATAGCATAACTAGCTGTAACTAGTTGGCTATTAGTTTTTTTTTATTTTTAATTTTTTTATTTCCTTTATTTAACCAGGTAAACCCTGTTGAGATCTGGATCTCATTTTCAAGAGGGACCTGGGCAGAAATCTGCAATACACAAAGTTTGTTAGCTTTGGCAGTAGCTAACTGTGATGACAGTTTTCTAGGTATAGCTATAGCAGGTAACTTACTGTACTTAACAAACGGCACTTAGTAAGTACCATAACTGGCTGTTAGCCAGCACTTAGTTTGTTAGCTAGTTGTAACTACAGTTAGGTAACATAACTACTGGTTGCTAACTAGCTATCTGGTTGTAGTTGGTTTGCTGATTGACCAACTGTAAAATGTAGCTAATAAATATCATAGCTAGCTGTAGCTAATTGGCTGTTAGCTTTGGCAGGAATTAGCTTGTGACAACAGTTTTCTAGGTGTAGCTATAGTTAATAACTACATGTAATTAATTAGCTGAACCCCAACTAGCAGTAACACTTAGCTTGTTAGCTAGTGGCATCTACAGCTTGCTAATTTAGTGGTGGTTAGTTAGCAGTTGTGGCTGAATTTGGTTTGCTCATCAAACTTGCTAGCATCAGTTTGGATTGTGGGAAATGAACGAATTTATCATGAGAAATGTAGACATAAAATCTGGACTATAAAATCTCACACCTATCATTTTGAAATCAATAAATTGTCTCTTTTTCTCCAGACGGAACCTTGGAAATCCTTGTTTGGTACATTACTGCTGGAGTATTCAAAAGAGAAGATGCCAAACCAGTAAAAGCATTAAAAAGCGATTAAAAACACTTCACCCAGCTTTTTTTGGACTTCACTTCAATTGGCTCTGCCTCTGTTCACCCATTTGCCAACTTTTCCCCCATTTTATATTGTGCTACTTCCATTTGATTCTCATAAACAAACAATTTCACACACATGCTGTTAAACAATTGGATATCAGTTTACTTTTCCTCTCATTGTGCATTAGCCCAGCTTCCAAAGCTACATTTTCTTTATAATATCTTTTAAAAATCCCTGAATAGGCAGGATTTCACTGCATCACCTTTTAAATCTACTGAAGCTAAAACCTTTCCTCCATATTTTCCCCCATTAACTGTATTATGGAGGGATTTTAAAGTGTTGGATTGAGCTGCAGTCTCATAAACTTTCTCAATTCACTGCAGACAAACATGACTGAGAAGCGACGGCTCCTTTTATGCTCACACAGGGAAAACACACACACAGGAGCTGCTCGGTGCGTCGGCGCATTGAGTGGTTGTGATTCTCGGGGTGTCATTGGAAAATAGACAAACCGATCACAGTCATGCAGTGCAGACGCACAGCAGGGCACTCTACGCTGGGAGACTCAGTCACACACACATGACTCAGAACAGAGAATAGCAGCAGAGCCTCACGCTGAGCTCAAAGCGGTCAAAGCAATCATTTGGTTGCCAGGTTTGCTTTCTATGAGCAACTTTGGCTTTGAACATATTCTGTAGTTGCTGTAGTTACTGTTGTGGTCTTGACTAAAACTTGTACCTTAGTTTGCCTTATTAGGACTCAAACAACTGATGGAAAGAGTCGTGATTAATCAAATTAAGTACGATTATTCAGTTAAATCATGATTGAGTTAATCATATTTAGTTGAATTAGTCACGATTAATCAAATTAATCACGATTAATTGATTTAGTCATGTTTAATCAAATTAATCATGATTAATTAAATTAGACACGATTAATCAAATTAGTCATGATTATTCGGTTAAATTATGATTAATCATGATTTAGTTAATCATATCTAATTTAATTAGTTACAATTAACCAAGTTGATCATGATTAATTGATTTAGTCACAATTTATCAAATTAGTTGTAATTAATCACGATTGAGTTCATTGTACTTGGTTGAATTAGTCAGAATTAGTCAAATAAATCACGATTAATTGAGTTAATCGTATCTAGTTGAATTAATCACGATTAATCAAGTTAGCCATGATCAATCAGATAATCATGATTAATTGACTCAATTGAATTAATCATGATTAATCAATTATTGAAATAAACGCCAACTAATTTTGTTATCGATTAATCGTTAACTGGAATATACAGACTATTAAAAAAGCCCATTTGCTGAAAGAACAACACAGTTGGAGCAGTAATTAAACCAAAACTGTACAAAATAGGTCTATATTTTTCATTTGAGGTGGAAAGTCGTCTTTCTCTGTAAATATGTTCTACCCATAAGTGGCCATTTTAGCTTCACTTGGTTCAAATATCCAATTATTTAGCCATTAATTAACAGATTAGAAGACAGTTTTCTAAAAGAAAGCTTTTATTATGATATTTTGGGGGGAAAAATAATAATTTTCTTACTCTTGTAATGTATTTCTAATATTATGCCAAAATGAATATCTGGAGTGTGTGCCAGTTTTTAATCTGATTAATCGGTTAATCGTTGGAGTAATCAATAGACTATCATAGCAGGATTTCTCCTCACTCCACTCCCTCACAAATGAATGTTTTTGTTGTTGCTTTGCCAACATTTTCTCAGACTCAGAGGCCAAAGTGCAGATGAAAAAAAAAAATGACTGAAAGCTAAAAAGTGGATTCATCTGCATGCGGGAATGATTTAAAGCCTGCAGGAACGCGCTGCTGCTGCAGGAAGATTTAGTTAGATGACAAGAAATTAGAAGTGATTAAAAAGATCCACTCTCTGCATTAACGTGTGTAAATATATCAGCTGAGCAACATTACTCATCTGGAAGAGTCGACATCCAGAAGTGTTTATACCCAAAACTGACTTTTATTCTGAGTTATGACCCACAGCCGTCGCCCGGTTGCCGGGTCCAACCCGGGCTCTGTGTTGCCAGGCGATGCCTCTTCGCTCGCCTCCATTTCCAAGTGCCAGCGCTCATGAAAGCTCTTTATGCATCCTCACTCTAGCTGGAAATGTGGCCTCTTGTGTCGTTTTTCCAGCTCTTCCAGAGCTGCCGGTCCCTCACCTCGTTCCGCTCCCACTGGGAAGGAAGTTTGACCAGAAAATTAACATTTCTGGACAGTTTTAATTAAAACTACGCTTCTGTTTGAGGCTAAAACGCACCAGATTCATAAGCTGTTTCATACAACGTGACAAGGAGATAAACGACAAAATAAAACAGATTAAACACCAAGATTAAGGAAATAAAACAGAAAGTAGAGTTTAAAACATCCACAGAACTAGGCTTCATTATTGAATGGTCAATTTAATTTAAATTTCACATAAAAAGGTTAAAAATATGCACAGTGTAATCCTTTTCAGTATTTATTTCAAGCTGTTGCTAAAATTACAAATGTATTCTTACCAGGAGTGTCATAAATTTATGGAAGTTTATAAAGAAAAATCCTAATTTGTGTAGAATATTCACAAATTAGTGTGATTTTACCATTTATAGCAATTTTTGAAGTTGTATAATTTTATTGTTTCAATGCTAAAAAAAAAAAAAGCAAAATTTGTAAATTTTTCTTTTCACAAAAAGAATAAAGGCTTCATGGATCTCAAAGTGTTTTTAAATAAATCTGTTGTGCAGAAATATCCAGTTTGGTTTAATTAGTTGAATTACGCTGATTGATGCAACATTTATAGTTAAAATTGTTACCTCCATTTATTAAATGTCAAGAGCCACTAAACCTACGTAACATTTTAAAATAAAGTAACTTTTTGATATGATTACGCCTCAACATGACTGACTCCGTACCTAACAGTCTGGTTGCAGGTAAAATATTCCAGATGAAGTTTGTGAAAAAACAGAAATTCACAGAAATTTTCTAGAAAAATCTTAAATTTCTTTAAAAATGAAAAGGTTTTTCTTCCAGAATTTTTTTTTAATTAATATAAAAAAATCAGAGGTTTTTAAAATAAATTTTTGACTTTCAAGCTCTGAAATGTCCACGTTTTTTCTAGACAATTTCTGAGATTAATCTAAAAGAGTGAGTTATTTTTCTTAGAAATTTTTGACTTTTTAAGAACAGAAATTTCAAATTTTTCTAGAAAAAAGTTTTTTGGTGGAAATTTACTCTATTTTTTCTTTTTCTATCTACAGTGACTCTAATATGCCCTTGTTGGAAAATCCAAAAAGCAAAGATAAAAACAAAACGGCATAATTTAAACAGAAATAAACAACATTTAAATTGCCAGACTGAAATAAGTTTAGGTGGAAGCATAGTTCACTTTTTTAAAATCATCATCAAGCATCAAAATCAAACCTTCAGAATCAATAATCAATAAAACTACAAGCATTTCTGAGTTGCTCAGTGAAGCTGCATGTTAACAGATTGATGGGAGTTTTTTAATCTGTAACATTTAAATCATTAAGTCGAAAATGTGACTTTTAAACTCAGAAATTTCCTAATTTTTTCAGTTTTCAAATTAAAAAATTTCAGAATTTTCTAGAAAATTTGAGATGAATCTTTTTCTTCTATCTTAGAGTCATTGTAAAACCACACAAAACAGTAGAAAAAATCACACAATCACACAATAAGAATCAATAATCAATAAAAGTATGGACATTTCTGTGTTGCATAAATACGGATTAAACAGAAAGATGGAAACTTTTAATCTGTAGCTTTTAGAACCTGAACACACAGATCCTGCATATCAAACATATTGTAATTATTCTAAAATTTTGAGAAAGTCTGAATTTTCTTTTGAAAAAAGTCAAAAAATTAGCTAGAAAAATAACATCACCAATTATGCAAATAATCTCAGAATTTTTTTATTTTTTTCTAATAAAAACTTGAATATATCTGACTTTCAAAAGTAGAAAATTTGCCTTTTGAATCTCAGAAATGTCCGTATTTTCCTGCTGCCTGTAAACAGAATGATGTAAAGTTTGTGTCTTCCAGAAGCTGAACACTCAGCCTGCCTGATAAACCTGTCAGACGCTGTTATTCTGGCAGATTAGCTCAGAGGTTAATCTGGATTGTCATCTGGTCGATCTGCTGAGTCATGTCTCAGAGAACCGAGCTGCTACATTATTCAAAACTCTCCATAACATTTTATTTGTGCCACTAAGTCAGCTGAGTCACTTTAACAGCAGATTTCACCTGAGCTTCTTTATCACCTGATAAAACATTAAAATATTACAGCCGGGAGTTAAACGCTGTATCTTTTTTATTACAACAAATTCACACGGCGTTTTATTTTCCCCTCTTTTAATTTCGGCCGGATTAAAGTTACTGACATCCTCCTGGAACATGAAGGAGATCAGATCAGTTTGAAAACACTTCAAATATTCCTAACGTCTCGCTAACGGAGCGGAGTGACTCTTCTTCTTTGGTTTTTGCTGATTTGATGTCTTTGGTGTGATGAAATAACCGGACAGAGCAGGAATCATGTCATCAATCTGTGAATATTCTCAGCTGCTAACGAGGAAATTAATGAAGATCTCACATTTCAAACATGATTCATATCAGCGTTTCTGTCTTCATCCTGGTTCTGATGTCTCTCCTGCAAACTCACTTATCAGGGAGACGAGCTGCTGGCAACGCAGTCAGAGCAGCAATGCCTCCTAATTATCTGCTGCTTTATTGAGTTTCCTCCAGATTCATCCTGGCAAACGCACCTTTTTATCGAACTATAATAAAGTACAATATGGTTTTAATTACAATTTAAATGATTCACAATAAACTCTGGAGCTCAGAAAAATATAGAGCTGTCTTTAATATTTAATATTGACAGAAATAAGATTTATTTTAGTCATTTTCAGACTATTTACATTTACTTTTTTTGAAAAAATAATTTTATGAGTACTTTTACTACGCTATTAAGTCAAAATTTTGGTTTTTTAAGGATGAAAATGACAATAATTCATAAAACCAGGGTCGGGAAATAACTAGTTACATTTACTTGAGTAATATTTTTTGAAAAAAAATTTACTTTAGGAGTATCTTTACTACACTGCTCTTTGAGTAATTGTATTATGAAGTATTTCTACTGTAAAATTTCTGGATTTTAGATTTCCTTTGCTCTGATTGGCTGAACCCTCCAGAAAGAACATAGCTACATGCTAGCTACATGCTAGCTACATGCTAGCTACATGCTAGCTACATGCTAGCTACATGCTAGCTACATGCTAGCTACTGCAGTAGAGGCAAAATGACTTCCATTGGGCTTGTTGATGCATGTTAAGGTATATTTAGTGTTCCTTGTTTTTTAGACTGATTCTAATAGATCGTCACCAAGTACAACATTATTGTGACTCTAACTGGTTTTATGACTTAAAACTGGTTCAGTTGGTTAACTCTACCTTTTAGATGCCTTCCTTCTCCAACACTTTGCCATTAAATGGTTGCATTTGCTCCTCTGGATGCCCTTCAGCTCTGCAGAGACCCGGTAATGTTTGCTGCTAAAACTTTAGAGGACTGAACCCACGGTGCGGCTTCACGCCGCAAAAGGAAAAATGTCGTTTAGATCTTAGGGAATAGTTTGTAGGCACAATAACTCATTCAAAAGCAAACCACGGTTTTTATGTAAATCACATCTGAAGCGTAGCCAGAGGCCAGACTCTTTGTGTGTTTGTGGATGTTTGCTGCAGGCTGATTGGTGGGTATTAAACCCAGATGGTCCCGTTCGCTTTCCGCTGCTCCGCAGGCCCGTTACTGTCACACTCTGATCTTATTTTATTTTATTTCACGTGTTTTTGGCTGGTGCCAGCACCCATCTGTTTCGACATCTCCTGTCCTCCCACGTCGTTTTGGACCAGCCACTGCCAGCAGTGAGCCTGGATGAGGAGGAGGATGAGGAGGAGGAGGAAGGTTGCTCACAGTGACAGCTGACAGCAGCATGAAATACCCAGCTGAGGCTGCTTGTGGGCGCATGAAGAAGACTACCCATCACTTTCTCCACTGATCTGCTGCGCTATCTGGTCATTTATGTTTTCCAAGCTGATGAGATCTGCATGTTCCTGTCTGTCATTTTTTTATTGCTGTTGTTCTTTCGATTAATTTGCCGCCTGCTGTACAACAGCTCTGACGTTTACAACTCTCAAGGCAGCTACAGGTAACCCCATAAATCCAACTGAGAATAATTATCTGTTTTTAAAGTAGGGCTGCAACTTATTACTGTTTTAGTAATTGATTATTCTAATGATTAATCAGATTAATACGCACATTCTCTTTTTTTTAAACTGAGCTACATACATAACTTTTCTTTGCAATATTATAAAATATATCAAAAGGTGGAAATCAATTGCTTTTTTAAAATATGAAAATATTTTATTGCCTAAAATGCTAATGAGGTGAATATATAAAAACGCCACTTTAGCAGTTTTATTGATAGTTTTTATCTCAAATGTGATACACTATCAATAAAACTCTTCTATCAATTTGTGATACACATTTGTATCACAAATTGACACAAATGTGTATCACATGTTTTTATCTCAAATGTGACACAGATTTGAGATAAAAACACATTGAAATGTGAGTGAGAACAGTTTTGGATTAGTTACTGCTCTGAATGAGTCTGTATTCTTCAGTTCACTACTAATCGATTACTAAATTAGTTTTTGATTACTTCAATTAATCGATTCATGACAACCAGATTGTTTCAGCCATATTTTTGATCAAAGTACATTTTCATATTTTATGCTGTATCTTTTCCCTTATATACAGTGTAATTCTGATTTTTATTCAATTATCTTTTTATACTTCAGTTAATTACTAAATTGATAGATGATTATTTTAATTAATCGATTAATCAGATTAATCGTTTTAGGCCTGTTGTGGAAACAGGTTTAGCAGACGAAGCCTTTAGACTCGACGGATCAGACCTTGTCTTTTCAGAGGTGGTGGGTTGTAACCCTTTGAGTGATGGTGCAGAGGATGCATCATCATCTTGATTGCAGGTTCAGGACAAAACGAAGGGCACAGAGATATGCGATTATGGCGGAGACTGCATGTAAATTGGTTTGTGTGGTTGCGCTGTAGCTCCTGGAGTTAATTTTCTGCACAGCTGAACAGCGAAAGCATGAAAAACAGCTGTGAACTGGAGGGAAATATTGCTGCTTGCAAGACGTCGCGGCGCTGCGGGGTTCTGGAGAGGTGGTTTGACGCCCGTTGACTCACCAAACAGCGTCGCATTAAACCAAGGGTACATATCGAACGAGATCAGAGGGCGGGCTCCAGTGCTGACAGCGAGCTCCTGAAGTCCTGGAGGCAAAACTCCCAGGTCTGTTTCTCAAGAACAGAAAATGTGACAAAGACTTTCATGAATAGCCAATGTTGTTTGTGTGTCACCTGAAAAGTTTTCTGAAAATCCTCCTAAAACACGGAGCGGTGCCCTGAGTCTGGAGTTACCTGACAGTTCACCGAAACCGGAAGGATTTTGATGTGTAACCATGGGAACAAGGTGTTGTTTTTACAACCAGAGCAGCTGATTAGCATCTCAAAAACTCAAATAATACCTGAACTATGACCCCAAATCCAAGAGGAGTGACTCTTCATTGATGCAGAGAGAGAAATAATCTCTTCCATCCATCATACTGGGCACAGGTCACATCCCGTACTCCAACATCACTCTGCTCGGCTTTCTACTCAAATTTAGTGTTGTAACATATTCAGCTGTTTGCTTTAACAAACACCTAGTTAGTAAAAATGTTTTGGATTCAGACCATGTTGTCTGAGTCAATTAATCGATGATTGAAATAATCAACTAATATCCAATTATTAATTTAAGTCCAAAAGTAATCAACAGATCAGCCCTACACTGTTTTGATAAGTTAAGCAGAATGGGTGAGCTTTCCCCACGTTGATGTTGGGAGGTTTTATTAGCAGCAGATTCATCCTTTGGTACAAACGAGCAAACGTCCCTAAACCAGTTCTGTGCTTTTGCATTTTAGGCAATAAAATGTTCATTTTAAAAATTCATTTGATTATTTATTTGCATCTTTAATGTATTTCTAACATAAAAGTATACAAAGTTCTTGAAAAATTTGCAGAATGCAAATTTTTAAAAACTGATTAATCAATTGTATTAATCGCTAACTTAAAATGATTGCTAGTTTCATCCCATTTTCTTGGAGTGATTAGCTCCACGGAAATAGATCTCACCTGTCATCAGACCTGTCACAATAACTAAGTTTAGTGGACGATAAATTGTTCCAGAAGTTATCGTGGTAAACAATAATATTTTTGTTTTGAGACCATTTTCACATAATATCGGCATATAAATGCAAGAACACAAGCAACAGAAACAACAAATAAAACTTAATTATCTCTGTAATCAAAATTGTCCTTCAAAAAGCAACAAACTGAAAACTTTTTTCTTCCAGTTTTTGGTTGAAAGAAATTATTGAGCTTTTTAATTCATCATGCGATTAATTGATTTATTACAAGTCATTGTTATGTGAAACAACAAAGAGGAATATTGTGGTTTATTAGAAAGGTTAGCGCCTTCAGCTTGTTCTGGTCGGGTCAGGATGGTTCTGCCTGCCGGGTCGCCGGCTGCCTGTCACAGTGAGCTTCCTGTCTGACTTGGTTCTCAGTAACACCAGGGCGCCGCAGGGGACGGTCCGTTCTCTTTTCATGTTTACTCTTTTCACCTCGGACTCTGAGCTCGGCTCCGCCGGGATAAGATCTCAGGTGGGCCGGAGACGGACAAGAACTGCGGCTCTGGAACCGGGTTCTGAAGTGCTGCATAAAAAACGACAAAGATCTGCAAAAGAAGAGTTTCTCTTCTAGATGTTTATCTTCTTTTGGAGGCTTTTTAAACTAGAAGAACTAATTAAATCTTTGTCGTTCTGCCATAAAAATTCACAGTTCTGAAGATATTTTTTTCTTTCCTTTAGAAACTTAAATCAAACATTGAAGACGGCTGCGATTCACGTCGTCTCAAAGCTCTTAACAGGAAACAGTAAAAAATCAAAAGTTTATTTATTTATTATATGTATAATCTAATCAAAGATAAATGCAAAGTTCCTTCCAATTTAATCCCACTTATTAAGCAACACAGTAAGGTTCAGATTTTTGATTAAATTTAAAATTGGTCAAAAGGTTTAATGTTTTTAATGGAAACAATCGATTGCATTGAGTAACTGACTTTGCAGCAACCCCTCCTTTTTAGGCAACCCCCCTTGATAAATCTTTTGTTGAGCAATCACTTCTTGTTCAGTAATCCACAATCCATCAGCAATCATTCCTTCTTGATCAATCCCTTCTGCAATCAATCTTCAATATTCTGGCAATCACTCATTCTTGAGCAATCCCTCCGTCTGCAGCAACCTCTCACTTCAGCCATACACCAGTTGAATGATCGGTTGCATTTAGTCTTTACTCTCCAGCAATCTCTCATACTGAGCATACATGTAGCCACAATGGGGAGGAAATCTCCCTGTTAACAGGACATGACCTCCAGCAGAAGCTGGTTCAGTGTGTTCAGCCATAGCTAATGCTAGCAGTAGCTAGCTAGTAGCTACAAGCTATTTATTACTAATAGATAGCGGTAGCCAGTTTATCTATAAACACAGTTTATAGATAGTGCTCTTTACTACATAAACTGTTATAAACAAGCAGTACCACCAACTAGCTAGCTAGCTACTGCTAGCTCCTAGCTAAATAAACTGTCGAACATGCAGGAACCGAACACTAAATCCTGGTTACTGAAAGATGACTTTGTCTTAAGGGAAGAAAGTAGCAGAAACTCTCCTTCGCAGCGGTTTTTGTTTTGTTTTTTAACTTTTTGATTCATCTGCAGCCATAAATAAAACCTAAATTCTCAGGCGTGCTGCGTCACCTTGAGGTCTGCAGATGAACACAGATGGAGAACTTGTGTAAAGCACAGAGAAACGAGCGGGTTTGACGGCCACCTGCGCCTCTCTGCTGTGCGTTTTAATTGGCTGAGATCCCTGAATTTCCTCCAGGGACCGGAGTGGCATCCACTCCAGCGTGGCCCTGAGTGGGGCTTATTTATAGGTGCTGACTACAGTTTTCTGAATCCACGCTCTGCCGTCTGCTGCTCACCGTAAAAACGGCCGGTGTGTTCATAACGTCCGATTGAATAAAAGCCCTTAAATGGCTTTGGGAGCAGGAGGCTCATAAAGAAAGTTTGCTCTGAGAAAAAATCATTTTCAGCTTCTTGTTTTGACTCGCCGACTGTTATTGTTCTGAAATCTGCCTGAATGCTTGGATCTGGAGGCGATGGAGCTCTCATGTTTTCTCTGGCTGAGCGTGAAGAAAAACTTAGAAATAATGTAGAAGTAAACAAATCTCTTGGCTGTCAGATGGTATTGATAAATTTATGGCGCGACTGATTCCGATACGTTAGTTAATATCGGCGCAGCAGGATCTCCCTCCACACATGAGCGCTTTTATTTCAGGACATAAAATCAATCCTCTGCTGAAAAAACAAATGTTTAATCTCTTTATGATTGACTGGTGTTGGTCCAGAAGCTTCGCATGAGGGAAAGCTCTGCAGCAGCAATATTCCTGACAGCTTGTATTTGCAAATGATGCAGTAGAGAAAGAATCAGTTTGCTGACTGTTTGTTGAATCATGACCTCTGACCTTAACTGCGCTGTTGGAATGATTTTGGTAGAGTAGCAATTCTTAGGAACGTTCTCAACTCCTACATGTTTTCTCCATGTTCAGTTTTATTTGTGTTGCACATTTAGGTTGCAACGAACAATTTTTAAGTAATTCATTAATTGATTATTTGATGATTAATCGGATAAAACATGGACATTTGTGTAAATTTTTCATTTAATTACTTAAGTTTATTTTGTACAATATTAGAAATACACAAGAAAATTTAAATAAATATTGCAATTCATTTTTTAAACAAGAAAATAAACAATTTATTTAAAAAAAAAATGCAATAACATACAGTAGTATTCCTTTAGTCAACGCTTGATCATTTTTTTAATAAAAAAAATGTAATTGCAGTTTCTCTTGTTGCAAAACACTATAACCTGTATGTATTAATTTAATTTACCAAAATCAGACTTTTTCTTTTAAATCCGTAAACTGAACCTTCTCTGCATATTGATGTCTTTTACGCATTTGCTTCTCCAGGTTGCAGGCTTTTGTTTCAGGAATTATTCATCCAGCTCTTATGCGTTACACGGTAACATGGCTTTGAACATCAAAGGTGAAAGAGACAAAAGCCGCATACAGGCTGCATGCCTGCATGCATAAAGAACATTGTGGGACAAACCTTTCATGTTTGTGTTTCCCCCTCTCCGCTGTGAGGTCAGACATTTTGACTCCACTAGAACTTTACAGATATTTTCAACAGAAGGGGACATTTGTTCATAGAAAATATGCTTAGAGAGACATTTACACACATAATCTGCTGTTTTCTTTAACAAGTCCATAAAAAATTTAACTTTCAGATTGTGCTGAAACGATTAATCGCGATTAATCGTTTATAAAAATAACCATTAGCTATTTTAGTAATCGATTAATCAATAACTGGAGTATGCAGATTTTAAATAAGCAAATGTCTTTTGAAAGAACAACACACTCAGAGCAGTAATTAATACAAAATCATACAAAAAAACACATTTTTCTGTGAATATGTTCTTCCCTGAACTTTTCATGTAGCTTAGTTTTAGTTTCGCCTCGCCCAAATTCTCCAATTTCTAATAATTTAAACTAAAAAAACTAATCAACAGATTAACCCTACAATATATTGGTGCTAAGTTGAACAGAAACAGTTGAGTTTTTCACATTTTGATAGATATTAGAAGTATTTTTTGGTGCTGATGCATCCTTTGCTACAATTAATTGTTCACTGCAGGTATTTTATATTATTGCATTTTTGGTAATAAAATGTTTATTTTCTTATTTTAAAAAGGAATTAAATCAAAGGAATGTATTTATAATATTGCAATAAATGGCCTAAGTGGTTAAAAGAAAAATAATTAGCAGAATATACCAATTTTTCAAATCGGTTGGACTCGTCGCAGGTTCGATTCCCGGCCTGGTGACATTTGCCTCATGTCCTCCCCCGTCCCTCATTACCCTCTTTCCTGTTGGACCACTTTCAAATAAAGGCCACTAGAGCCAACAAAACCTTTAAAAAAATAAAATAAATTGTGTAAATCCTTCTGTAGACAAGACAAATGTTGGATTACTGTCCTTAATTTCCCTTTCCACGTCATGATTATGCAGCATCTTGTTGATCTATGACTTAAAATCCCAATAAAATACATTTAAATCTTTGGTTGCTATGGCAAAACCTTATTTCGTAGCAGTTGTTTCTTGTCTACATTTCTGTCTGTCTGGACCACGTTTGTCTGTTTCCCATCAGTTTGCAGTAAAGACGTAGGTGTCAGTTTCTGCATCTTTATCTATTTTTTTATTTTTATTTTCCGTCTTACAGAGGAAGTCATGAATCAATCCGCACTTTCTCAATTGAAATGCGAGTGTTGTGGAACTACCTACTCTTGTTAGTAACGCTGCATCTCCGGAGGCAGGAAGAAAATAAAAAATAAACGTGGAAACTTGTGTGCCTGCTCGTCCTTCTGATCCTCCCACACTCCTAGAGCTAACTCACCTGAAAACAAAGATAAACGCTCGCTCAGACGGGAACAAAACACGGCGGCATAAATACTCTAAATGCTCACACTCGTCCTGCTCTGGGTTTAATGGTGCGTAATGAGTCCGTCCGATGCTCAGCTCAGACATCTGCCGACTGCGGTCAAGGTTCTGGAGACGCTGCTGTCCATTATTCATGGCTCCTCGCCTGCACAATGTCTTTTAAAGAAATGAGAGCAGATGAAGAAAGCCTTCACACTGAGAGGTTGCTGTTAACAGATATACATACAACACCCACTACACCACCGCACGTCTGAACCTGGAGACGGGTTCATCTTCAGCCGCAGATGTGTTGATTGAAAATACCAGAAAGCAGCAGCAGCAGCTGCAGCGGTGGTGTAGCGTCTCCATGTTTCCTTAATGTGAACTTCAACTTGTGTGTTTTCGCATTTTCTGAAAGGATTAGATGAAATTGAAGAGCGGCATTTGGGATTTATTTGAGATCACAAGGAGAGATTTTAAAATTAAGAAAAAGAGAGAGAAACCAACACGATAAATAAAAAATGAAAGGCTGAGCATAGCATAATATGAAGGAGCACTGCAAAAACACAAAATCTTACCAAGTATCTTGGTCTAGTTTCTACTTTAAACATCTCAGCACCTGAAATAAGACCAAACTAATTTACAAGCAACTTTTCAGCAAGAAATAGGAGCTGGTTTTCAGTCAACAATTCCTTAAAATTGACAAAAAAAGGTTATATTTTCAGATTATTTCACTTATAAAAGGGGAAAAATGTCTTGATAAAAATGTCTGCCAACAGAACCAATATTTTTTCATCAACATTAAGAAATTATTTACTTGAAACAAGCCTCTACCTTGCTGAAAAGTTGCTTGTAAGTTAGTTTTGTCTTATTTCAGGTGTTTAAATTAGAAACTAGATCAAAATATTTGGTAAGATTTTATGATTTTTGCAGTCTTCATGAATGTTTACGACTGTTGCCATGAAATGTCACTCTGTAAATAATGACAAAGTTGCATTAAAGGTGTCAACTTTCCATTATTCGGTAAATAATGTCACTTTTAATGCAAAGTTCAATTAAAACATGCATTAAAAGTTCAATAAAAGATAAACTCATGTATGAGATTCTCCAGATCAGATTAGTCCTTTAATCCTGGAAATGTTCTTCAGCTGACAGAAGGCCGACTTTGTAACCATCATTATGTGGTTCTGAAGGTTCAGGTCCATCACTACTCCCAGATTTTGTCTCTGATTGCTGGTTTTTAGCTGTAATAACTGAAGCTACATGCTAACTCGTTGTGTCTAATTGCTCCCACTGTGATTCACTGGAAACCCAAAAGCCTTTGAGTTGCTTTGTAATACTTTTGTGTTGCTTTTTGACATCAATGCACTTTTAATTCAATTTTCAGTTCAACTTTTTGTTAAAAGTGTCATTATTTACAGAATAATGCAAAGTTGAGACTTTTTATGCAACTTTTAGTGCAACCTTTTATTAAAAGTGTCACTTTTTACCAAATAATGTGAAGCTGATACCTTTAATGGACTTTTAATGCAACTTTTATTGCAACTGTGCATTAAAAATGTTATTATTTACCAAAAAATGCAAAGTTGACCATTTCAGTGCAACTTTTAAGGTATTTTTGCTTTAAAAACATAATTATTTACAGAATAATTCAGAGTTGTCACTTTTAAAGGACTTTAAATGCAACTTTTAGTGTAACTTTGCATTGTAGTTGCTTGGACATAAACTGCAGTCGTATCCAGCCTCCACCTGGTCTGGTGATAGAATCACTTGTGCAGCAGTTTAGTTTCTCCTTTTGGGCTCAGAACCACCTTGGATAAATTTATCCTTGAAATCTGCTGCAGTCAAACCTCCACTGAGTTTTTCTCTGCTGATTACAGATCAGTGTAACCTTTCCTGTCTGCAGAGGCAATAATGGAAAGACAAATAGTGTTAATTTGCAATGATATGAAATGTGTTTTCAGATCAGGTGTATTACAGAGTTACATGTGGTCTGATGTCGCCATTAAGAGATGCACTTTGCTTAATTCCCATTTTCATTCCACTTTAAAAACCCTCCAAGCTATAAATTTACTTTTATAACCATTAAACTGAATTTATTTCAGTCTCCTCTCCGATGGTTTGAGGCATAGCTCTCGTCTACAAGTGGAGCTACATCAATGCACCTGAGAGAGCTTTAATTGACTGTGGGAGAGCAGCAAAGGCAGAAACTTCTGGATTTACCTGCACAACAGGGAATCGTGTAAAAATCCAAGTCTGGAAATGCTGCTCAAAGTTTAGTGCCAATTAATTCTTCAAAGCCTTCCAGCTAGAGCTGACCGTATGCCCAGTTCAGGTGGTGGAGGCTCAGTGGAGCTACGGGGTTTTGTTTTAGTTGCAGAACACCATTCTGCACCATTTTCTGGTGAAATGGAAGCAAAGTGAAACCAGGACAGAAACGATTAATCATATAAATCATGATTAATCGATAATTAATTAGATTAATACGTCTATTAAACATAAAAGTAGCAATTAATCCAATCAACCTTGTGTAGAAGGTCTGATTAATCATGACTTGTATGTTAAAGACACAATTAATCGTGATTAATCAGCTATTTGAAATCAGTCAAATAATGTAGTAATCGATTAATCAATAACTGGACTATACAGACTCTAAAAACATATTTAGAGCTGTAAATAAGCCAAGGGTTTACAAAAATATATACATTTTGCATTTAAAATGAAAATAATAATAAAAAAAAACTGACAATGATTAATAAATAACTCATTATAATTGTTAGTTGAAGCCCTAATTAAAATTAAATTCAATATAATGTCATTATGGGGGTTTTTAACGCTAAAATAAGAAAATAAATAAAAGGATATTATTAGGTTTGTCACAATAACAAATGTTGCTGGATGATAAATTGTCACAGAACGTATCACAATAAACAATAATATTGATATTTTAAGACCATTTTAAAGTGATATAATGTAACATGTTCTTAACGATAAATAAACTTTAAATTCTAATTAACCTTTAGCACTGGAACTGGAAGACATTTAAAATATCCAAAATAAATAAAGGGAACAAAGAATAAAATTAATTGTAAGGGGTCTGTAAACAAAATTATCCTTCAATCAAACAGTTAGTTGAAACCAAAACACCAGACTCAAGACTTTATCATCCAGTTTTTGGTTGAAAGAGAAAGAGAAAAAGAAAAACAATAAATCATTCAAATGGAAATTATTGAATTTGTTTTCGTTGATCATGCGAGTAATTGATTTATTGCTTATTGGGACTGAAGTATACACTTGATAAAGGCCATTTGGTGACAAAACAACACATTCAAAGCAATAATTAAACCAAAACTGTACAAAAATATCTCTGCACTTTGAATTTAAGAAAGGAAAAAAAAACTTCTGTCTGTAAGAATGTTTTACCCAGAACTCCTAAAGTGAGTTTTAACTTCACCTGGTTGAATTTCTGTAAATCAATTCTTCTACTAAGCAAATTTTGCTTTCCAGTTTTAATCTGTTAATCCAATAATTAATCACCAGATTAGCTCTACACTGTATTGATTTTCAGTCCAGCAGAAAGCGCTCAGCTTTTCACATGTTGATTATCAAGTTGAGTCTATTTGACTATCAGGAGTTTAGTTTTCATCCTGTCCTCTCCTGACCTCTCTTTAGTTTAATGAAATATCGGTGAGATGCTGGGCAGGATGCGTCGTAAATAACGGCTGCTGAGAGATTTAATGTTCAATTCGGCAGATGGAGGATTCGTTGATTCATGAGGTGGAGCAACGGCTCAAGCAGAGTAGTTTGATCCAATGACTGACTCTTTTATTTGTCTTTTTTAGCTGTTTCAACCTCATTAGATGTTAAAGGGGACCTATTATGCAAAATTCACACTTTGCATGTTTTTATTCTTCCATTCGGATCTCAACTGTTTCTAAACACAAACCAAGCTCTTAAAAAACACACCCAGCCTGTTTTTTGGCAATAAGTTAAAGTTTTTTTTGGTGTCTGAAAAACAAGCCTTTTCATTTATCGAGTCACACTTCCCCGTTACCTAGCAACCTGAAACCCAGCCCGTCACCTAGCAACCCAAGCTAGGAGCTGGATTTATAGCTGAATTTAATTTAGAAACCTTCAGAATGTAAAGTCACAAATCAGCAGGCACAGCCCCGTTACCTAGCAACCCCAGCGGAATTCCGCCCGTCACCTAGCAACCCACACTGAGCTCCTGCACGTTTGGTTTTACAATTGAATTTAATGTAGAAACTTTCAGAATATAACTTTGCAAATTACCATGTTACCTAGCAACCCCAGCAGAGTTCTGCCCGTTACCAAGCAACCCCAGCAGAGTTCTGCCCGTTACCAAGCAACCCCAGCAGAGTTCTGCCCGTTACCTAGCAACCCAAGCTGAGCTCCATCATGTTTGGTCAGCTGGTTTTATCGCTGTATGTGCTGTAGAATGGCTGTTGGCAAAGACGAGTGTTTTGTTATTGACTTACCATCCAGAAACCACTTACTGCATCCTTGTTGGTTGTGCAGAAGACGCCACTTCTGCTTTTCAAAGATGTATGAATGTATAATTGTCCATCTGTTTGCAGCTATTTTCACGTGTGAGTTGTAAACGTTGAGTTGGGGCGGCGTGCCCGGCAGCAGATTATTTGGATTTAAAGTGACAGACCCTAAAACAGCTAAAATCTCATTATGTTAAATTGATTTTGTGCCAAAGAAATGTGATGAAAATGTTTTCCTAACCTGTTCATGGCAGCAGAACGGCTCACCTTTAATAAATAGCAAATTTGCAGCCTGAAAATCGTTAAATTCTGACATTCCCAACAAAAACGAAGAGTCTCAATGCTGAAGGAAATTGTGTAGCG
This sequence comes from Brachyrhaphis terrabensis, assembly GCA_903067065.1. NCBI lineage: Eukaryota > Metazoa > Chordata > Actinopteri > Cyprinodontiformes > Poeciliidae > Brachyrhaphis > Brachyrhaphis terrabensis. The sequence continues at coordinate 8,662 of CAEGAG010004676.1, read as the reverse complement.
GGTGATTAGATTTGAGGTTTCTCCTGCGGTGGGACTCCTAGGGTGGAAACACTTTCAGATGACACAATATCTAAAATCTCTGCCTCCATTCTGGCACATCGCTCCTTATCCCACCTGTCACTTCTATGAAGCAACATTAATCTTTTCTGTTTTATCTGTAAAATTAATGCTTTTTTCCTGCTCATTTTCCCTTAAACTTGTCTGTAATTTGCATGTCCAGAGATGATTTCTGCTGCAGGTAATCCCTGGTTTTCTTTAGATGTGGTGGAGCGACTGTACAAACGGGGTGGATTGGGAAATGTGCGGATTAGCGAAGATGGCTTGGGCGAATCTTTGCGGATGTTTTTGCTCCGGTTAATCTCTGTGATTGATGACTGGGCTCCATTAACTCTCCATGTTTGCCGTCTTGTCGATTACTCATTAATCCTCCCGAGTGTTTACTGCTTTTCTGTGTCAAACTGTTCACATGTGGCAAAGCTGAACGTTCAGAGATGGAGGAGTCTCCAACAAGGCTGAAAGGCATGAAATTATTCCTTTAATATGAAATTAAGGAATTTAAAGGAGGATTTTAGCATCTGTTGTAATAATGGGTGAGCTTCTGTGTCTGGATAATCGGATGTTTACATGGTTCTGATTTCATGTAGATTATCTGCAGTTTCTCACTGATCTTCCTCTGCTGGTTGCTGTCATCTGGTCCACTGCCTGTATTAAATCGATACTAGAAAAATCATTTAAAAATACTAATTTTGATCAAAATCAATATAAACTATAAATAGGTTAAATTTGTTGCTTTTTTTTTTGGGAAAAACAAAGACAAACCTCCTGGATTACATAAACTTTTGCTGTTTGTATAAATATTAGCTTTAAGGACGATTAATCGGATTAATCGCGTCAGCTGGAGTATACGGTGTTTAAAAAAGTAATTTTGCTGAAAGAACAGCATTTTCAGAGCAGCTATTAGTTCTAAATTTTACAACAAATATATTCATTTAGGATTTAAGAAATCCTTAACATGTTAATGTTAGAAGTATTTTAGTTACTTTGTTACAAATGATCAAGTTTTCGCTAAAGGAATGCTGTATTATTGTATTTTAGGCAATATAATGTTTATTTTTTCAGAAACTGCAGGAACTGCATTGTTTATTAGCATCTTTTAATGTATTTGTAGTATTGTATAAAATGAGTTTAAGCTTATATCTGCAGCATGTGGCAGTTTTTTTAATCTGATTAATTGGTTAATCATTATAATAATCAAGTACTGAAATAGTTGCAGCCCTAAATTATAATTGCAGCATGTCGTCACAAGTTGAAAATCACGCCCCATCTCCGTACTGGAGGGTAAAAAACTGCTCACTGGGAATGACTAGCATTGGTGTTAGCTGCTAAGTTGTTACTATAAAGCACTAAATCTTAAATGTACGGCTGATATAAAAAATAAAAGGATGCAGTGCTTTACTAATAATTTTCAACACTATGAGAAAAGTTTTACTTAAGAAAAAACTAGCAAGGAGAGGGAAATAGGGCAGCTATGCTAGCTTGACTATGTTAATCTTAACATGTAGATGTGCTGTGGAATTGTGTGTGTTTCGGTTCAATTAAAAGTAAAAAAGGCAGCATAAACACCAACTCTGACAGATCGTCAGAGTTGGTGGTTAGCTAAACTGACCACTGCTGTGTTAGCTTAGCTAATAGCATCGGCAGCTAATCCACCACAGTGATCACTAACTAATAGTTGCCAACATCAAGCCTGAAAGCATAAAACTCTAACAGACTGAATGTTCGGTTCTTTGTGTGGGAAATGTTTGAGTGTTTATTTTTTTGTGTTGAATCCTGAAACATGAAGTGGCCTTGTTGTCGGTTGCTATGGCAACGGGTCTAAATAATCATCAGAAATCTTGTCCCTTCAAAAAAAAAACAACAACATTGCCACGGTATCAAAAATTGGTATTTTAGTTTTGTTGATTCTGTATTGAGTTTGAAACTTTGTCAATCTTTAGCATTTGACACTTCAGTTGTAATCTCATTTTTTTATGGCTACAAGCCTCTGAATCGCACAAAAACAAACTCCTTACGTCGTCGCTCCTGTTGACATCGTGGCAGACTGTGAGGCTGGTTTATTTACAGCGGTCACACCGTCGTATGTGGCTCCAGCCTTTGGACCCGGTTTGTGTCAGAACAACCTCAGGCGGCCACACCAGGAGGGACGGACTGGACTCTGAAAGTTGCTGAAGAGCGTTAATGGCTTTCTGGTCCACTCAAAGCGTTGATGGATCCTCTTTTTCTCTCCCCTTCGCTCCAAAACGCCATCAGAGTAAACAAACTTCTGCACTTTCTACCCACTGAGTGAAAAACAAACATGTTTTAACCAAAAATCCACCAGACACAGACACACACCTGCAGTTTTTATTAAAGTTTATATGTTTTTTATTGAAGGAAACTGATTAGGAAACATTTGTCTGATTTTTTTATTTTTTGTCACTTAGGTGAATTATTGTCATGTTGGTCCTTAAAATACCAACATTTCCACTTAACTTTACATTTTGGTCCATCTGATGATAATTTTTAAATGTTAAATGACTGATAATTTGATCAGTTACTCAGTACTTGAGTAACTTTTTACCAAATACTTTTTCACTCTTGAGTAATTTCTTGGACGGCTACTTTTTACTTTTACTTTAGTAAAAATATTCTTTCTAAAACTAATCTACTTTAACTTTGTTTTTAAAAAAGTGGACACCACTTTACAATAGGGCTCCCCTTATAGACGGCTAATAAACAATTTATTGATATGTATTTATTCATCTATAAACACTTTATAAATTATTAACTGTTTATTATGCATTAAGGGTGAGAATGAGAGTATGTGAATTATTAACTTGCTTCACTATTTGGCAAGAAACCAGTAGATTCTGCCTTCTTCTTATCCTTAATCAATGCATAATAAACAGTTATTAATGATTTATAAAGTGTTTATAGATGAATTAATGACATTTCTGTAAACTCTTTCTTAGTCATGTGTTATTGTAAAGTGCTAAAGTGTTTTGCTCTAATTTAGAGTCAAACATTGTAGCGTTTTCATTCTTCTATAGAGTTTAATCGCAGCCTTTGGGTTTGTTTTTTATGTTTTGTGTAATTATGCATCAGTGAGGTGAAAAGTGGATTTTTCTTTATTTCTTTTTCAGGCCTAATTTCTGACCATAATCGCTGTGAATCGTCTGTTTCTGTTCGTATCAATTGTGCTTTTTTGTGGGACGTTTTGGATGTTTTTCCTGCTGCGCGGCAGAAAAAGCCTTTCAGTTTGTGATTATTGTGAGTTTCCTTCCAGCGTATCTTCCAGGTAGGACTTGCAGCGACTCGCCCCCCTGTTGCATCTCAACTGCCTGAACAACACGCATTGTGCACAATGACAGCTGCTGAAAGGTGTTTTAATATGCAAATTAAAGAAAATGTCTGAGGAACATGCTGTGAATTAGACCCTATCTCACATCCTGTCTCTTGTTATATTAAAATAATTTTTAGTGAAGTGAAAATTAGGGGTATTTCTCATGAAGAACGCCCCGAAAATGATCACAAAGCCCCTCAGGGCTGCAGCGCGTTTTTAAAAAGGCTCAGTGGGGAATCGGCGCCGCTGCAGAGGAGCTGCAAGGGTCTAAGTGTGAAATCAGAGAGAAAGTTGGTTTACATTCAACGCAGAGATGCAGAAGTTAAAGTCTCCATTCTGTTCCATCAGAGCTTATCTAGGCTCTGAAACATTCACAGAAAAACTTCACTTATATCCAGAAAATCGGCTTGTTGTGTTCTGCACTCACTTAAATAAAGCTTTCTTTCATGGTCAAATTAAAAACTTGATTAAAAAGTGCAGTACATTTTTAATCAACTGTACTGCACAAAAATAAGTTTAAAGCGCTTAGCATTTAAATATTTAGTATAAATTTAGCAACAGTGTCAAACTCACTTTTATTCTGGCCCTTATCAAAAATCTGAATCTTCTTAAAGGGCCGGTTGAAATATTAATAAATAGCTGTTTGTTTGAGCATTCAGTAAGTGTTTCTTAACATTAAATAACATTAAACATCTTTTCACGCTGATCAGTCCGTCCAGGATTTCATGATTGTTTTTGTGGATTTTTTAAAATCAAAATCACAGATTTTGTGGTGATAATTTAGAAATATTTGTAAGGCAGTTTTACAATATTTGCACTAAACGTGACTTTATTACTTGCCGGACTATTCCTTGACATCCAGTAGGCAATTAAACCTTTTTGACCAATTTTGAGAAAAGATTCCAGTAAAATCAGAAAAAATGTGGGGGTCTGTTGATTTAGTGTGAATTTTGCATATTTGTGAAAAACCGGAGAGACGTTTTGATGTAATTTGGAGAATAGAGGGCCGTACAAAAATCTACAGCGGGCCAGATTTGGCCCCTGAGCCTCGAGTTTGACACATATCCTTTAGAGGAAATAAAATGAGCTGTATGAACTGATATTCGTTGGTTCATACAGTACTAACAACGCCAGGAAAAACTTTTAATTTAGTAAAAAAACAGTGAGGGAAAGTAGTTCAGCTATGCTAGCTTGACTATAACAACCTGAACATGTAGCCTGAAAACATTAAACTGTACCGGACTGAATGATCTGTTCTCTGTGTGGGAAATGTTTGAGTGTTTTTGTTTTCAGTGTTGGATCCTGAAACGTAAAGTGACGTTGTTGTCAGTTGCTATGGCAACGAGTCTGCGTGTCGCGTAGAGAAAAAAAAAGCCGTTTTCAGTTGTTCTTTAACGGTTTTTCTGCGTTATTTTTCACTTTGCTGTGGCGCAGTGAACTGAATGAATAATTCCTACATCTACAGGTTTTATCCAGTTTACTGAGTTGTTGTAACTCGGCAGCGCGAGTAAATCAGCCATTTTTTACCCTCCAGCGTTGTGCGCATGCGCGAAGGTTTGCACGAGGGATCCATATAAAACTTTAGGTCCACTTTGGATCAGAGCCGCAGGTCGCGCACCAAACCACTGATTCCCACTGAAATACAATAAAACCTCATAAAGAATAGATTTAACAATAACAGCTAAACCATCAGCTTCTATAACAACGTGTCTCTAGCAGCGTGTCAATCCTTTCTGCTGTTTTTCTGTATATATATTTATTATTTTTGGACACACTGCCCCTCCATGTGAAGGCGATCAGCTGCGGCTGACAGATCTCCTCTGACAGCAGTAAATAACCAGGGTGAAAGGCAATTTACCGTCTGCTGCGCTGCTGGACCTGGACCGTCTGCAGGTTTCCGTCAGACAGACGCGGCTCTTTTCTCGGCTCTTTTCTCGGCTTTGTGTGACAGACTGGCTACGTTGCGCGCCTCAGTGAATCTGCGTGTTTTTCTCTGTGTAATTAGCATGAACAAGAATTGGAGAGCTTTCAAATCAGTGCTGCTGGCAGGAGGAGAAATGCTTTTAACAGAGGAGTGGAAAAGTGTTTTTCTTTCTGCCTCATAACTCCATCTGTCCAAACGGAAACCTCATCCGGTCCCTGATGGGAGCAGGACTGCGGTTTAATTCCAGCCGGGGTTAAAAGTGGGACTGAAATTAATCCCGGAATGGATTTCCTGACATCTTATGAGGCCGGTTTGTGTTTTCTGAGGCCGTTTCACCTGTTGATGCTGTTTCCCATTTTGCTCTGTAATGTATTCCATTATTTTTAGCTCGCCGTCTGGTTTTGGTGCTGCAGCTTCATCAGCCCGGGGTCACAATCAGCACTTCTGCTGCAGGAGTGAAGCATTAGAGCCACCATGGCGCTGATTACAGCTCTGTCTTATTTACCTTTCTCTGCTGCACCTCCAGCTCTGCAGGTTCTAGAAACATATTTCTATAACCTGAAATGGTTCAGATAATCAAACTAATTCAATTATCAGAGAAAAGTAAAACACAAAATCTCACAAAGTATTTTGTGTCTGGATTTAAATGCAAATATCTCAGTACACAACTAACTTACAAGTAACCTTTCAGCAAGATATTAGAGATTGAATTAAGTCAATAATTCCTTAATATTGATGAAAAAAAGTAATAGCAAGAGAAAATAACCTTGATATTTTAACAAAAACAATCCAGATTTTTAAAAAACATAAAATTTTAGAAAGAAATTTTAGCAAAAAAAATCCTAATATTTAATTTTTTTTTTCAACTTTAGCTAAATGAAATTAAATTTTAGCAAAATCTAAAATAATAATTGTGATTTGCGTTAATTCAGATGGATCAGAAGGTTTTCATCTCTCAACATCTCCATCTAGTTTGACTCCAGACTTTTTCTCCAAAGGGGAGAAATTAAATGTAAACAACTTTAAAGTGTTTTTTTATTTAGTGAACAATAAACTAATATTGAGACTTTAAATTCATCTTTCCCAGAGTGTCTGTGAGGAGCTCTGCAGTGTTTTGTTGGAGCAGAAAGTTGCCGCTATTCAGCAACCTAATGAAGCAATTTCTGTCTCATTGTTCTTCATTCGGCCGAAGCTTTTCTCCCCTCGGCTGTAAACTCCTGTGTCCTGTTCTTGCATCACTGCAGCCGTCAATGCAAATAAACCTCAGGATCTGGAGATTCCAGCTGCTGCGTGTTTTTCTGCCCTCCTGTTGATTTATTTCAAAGCTTCCTCTGCACAAATGTTGCAGTTTTACCTTGAAAACACGCAGCAGCCTCTCCAAACCCCAACATGTCCCAGTTCCACTACAACGCGCCGAATGTCCCACTTACTGCACAGGAAACGGCTTCTTCACAACTTTTATTTCTCCTACCAAAGGTATTTTCTTCCTCTCTGTTGTCCCTGTTACGCAGCGCTGCATAAACAACCTGCTAACTGTGTCGTCCTGATTTCAACTCCAACAAACTGCTAATGAGCTCAGAGCGACGCCGCGCGTTCAGCTGTAAGACGCGTCGCCTTGGAAAAGGTTTTTAATGCTGCAAACCTGAGTGTGTTTTTATCTGGACCTCAGGAGGAAGTGAGGAAAATGACATGTTCCAGGATTCAACCCAAAACTTTAAAGCATCTTTCATTGCATTTAATAAGTAACAAAACTAGCCAGAGGTAGAGGTACCCAAATATATATTCATATTTTTCCTCAGGTAAAATTAAAAACTAGTCATCCAAGAAATTGCTAAAGTAAGAGTAAAAATGTATTTGGTGAAAAAGTTACTCAAATACTGAGGAACTGATCAAATTATCAATCATTTTAAAAATTACATAACCTGGACCAAAATAAAAAGTTACGTGGAAATTTTGCTAATTTAAGAATGAAAATGACAATAATTCATATAAGTAACAAAAAATAACAAAATCAGGCAAAATAAAATGTTTCCAAATCAAGTTTTTTTTTTTTTTCAATAAAAGATTCATGAAACTTTAATAAAAACTGCAGGCGTGTCTGTCTGGTGTTAAAACATGTTTGTTTTTATTTCTGTGGGAAGAAAATCCAGACATTTTACTCAAGTAAGAGCAGAAATATTACATAATAAAATTACTCAATTAAATGTAATTGAGTAATTGTAACTAGTTACTAACCAACTCTGTTACCAGCTCAGCACATTTGACTGTTTGCTGATTTATTTTTTTGAAGACATGTTGAACAACTTAATTAATCTGATTAATACTTTTATATGTTTTTACCACATAAACGTTCCTCACATTTTATCTGCGATGTTGCATCGATCTTTCCCAGGAACAGAGGAAGAGGAGGCAGATGAAGATTGTTTTTCTGGTTATTTTTTGTATTTTTGAGCTGATCGGGTTTCGTTGCCTCTGAAGTGGAGTTATTATCTCCCAAACACAAACCCAGATTGAGAAATTGATCCATCTGGGTGGAGAGATTGACCCTCTCTGCTCTCATTCACTGACGGGGAATAATTCGACTTGTTCCACAGGAGAAACGCCGATAAAGATTTCAACTGACGCTTTCAGCTTTTTCTTAGCAAGAACCGAAGGAAGACGGATAAAAAGGATAAATGCTCTGTTTGTTTGTTACCTGCAGCTGCTGGTTTGAATGTATTAAAAGGGATCTGTCATGCAAAATCCACATTTTTTCATGTTTGTGCATTTCTATTTGAGTTTCTACTACTTCTAAAAAAAACCACAGTGACATTTCTTGGCGATAAATTCATGTTTTGATAGATTCATGCTCCTCTTTCTGTTTGTAAAACGTCTGTTTGTGTTCTCCTTGTCGCCTCACCAGGTGCTGAAGGGCAGCAAGAAGCTGAACCTGTCGGTGCGTTCAGTCGGGCGGATTCCAGGCGGCTACGTCACCAACCACGTTTACACCTGGGTGGATCCTCAGGGTCGCAGCGTGTCTCCTCCTCTGGATCTGCCCGAGCATCGGAGCGCCACGCTGCGGCGGACCGACAGCCAGCGGCGCAGCAACATGCAGCTGCTTCAGGAGGGAGACGAAAAGAAGGTAGAGGCGTTCAGAACGAGACGGAGAGCCGATCCATCCTCCAGCTGGTAGAGCTGCAGTTTACATGTCAGGATAAACAAACAACCTGAAAACAGTTAGAGAAAAACTGTCATTATGGCGTAACAGTTTGGTATGAGACTCTGACTTCATCTCCTCAGCTGGTTTGGTCACATGATCTGCAGACTAACAGAGAAACTTTTAATAAAACTTTCAATGGCGGTAAAGTAGCAGGTAA